>JASANE010010515.1:0-47720 GCA_030248225.1 Trileptium ribeirensis
TAGCCAATCGATTAAACATTCGAATCCAGTCTTCGAAATCTTGACCTCCAGGTTTTCCCTCAAAGGTCGGCATGTCACGAAGAGGTATTATGGTTGTCGCAGAAGCATGTTTAACGAGATGGTGCAACAAGGCACCCAAAGTATCTTTCGAGGGATCGGGGAGAGGCGGTAAATCTCCATTATTACCTTCAGAATGGGGCGGGTTATGGTTTCTTCCAAACGCGAGGTCATGAGCGGGGTTGTTGAAAAGATTATCATCCGGTTCTACGTATTCTCCGAGATCAGTCATTGGGTATTCTTGTCGGTTTGCCATCAAAAATTGTCTTTTCGAAACAAAATTTTCTAGCTTTTCCTAGTCAATGCCGGGTATCGAAATTCCGTGTTTTACTCTCCGAAATTTTGATCAAACTCGTTAAAACGCTAGTCCGTTCACTGGCAATTTTACACAAATATCAATATGTCACAAAACGGAAATTAAACTATGAATGATAGTCTCAAAAGTTTACAGTGTCCCAGTCCAACGATGGCGTTCTTTTCTTCCACGAGCTTCTCCGCTAACGTTTGAGGTCGGTACGGCACGGCACACTAGCGACTCGATCGGCGATTCTTTGTCGGCGACGATATTACAATTGACGCGTTGGTTGAATCTAGGCGGCTGCTGATTGGCGACGACTTGTCGATTTCGGCGGTGATATGGCAATTGATGCGTTATTCGAATTGACGCGGCGGTCGATTGGCTGTCGCTTTCGATGTGTACGGCGCGGTACTCCCGGCAAATTGATTGATATCGTGAGGTCGCAATTAATAACGGCGACCAAGCGCGACAGTTCAAGTGGTCCCTTTTTTATGACGACGATTTCAGTGATCCGATTCCCAAAATAGTTCAACCGATAACCCGACTAATACTTCCAATAACCAAATAATATTGACCGATTAACCCGAGTTAGTATTGCCGATAACCCAAATAGTAATATAACCAATAACCGAATTATCCGTACCGCCAATCCAATAATACAACCGTTAACCCGCGTATTATGGTTGATAATAATTCTATTAGTATAACCAGTTAACCCAATTAATACTACCAGTTCCCAATTGTTGCGACCAATTCCCGATTATTGTTCCCGGGTAGTAGGTGACGGCTCAATAAAATAGCGAAATTGAGTCCAAATAGGCGATTGACGACGGCTCAATAATATGGCGAAATTGAGTCCGAATAGATCAATTATTAAGTTGACGACGATTTGCAATACAAATGTACTATAATAATTTAGTAAATTATTAATTGAGTAAGGGGTTAATGATTTAAGTGCCTGAAATAGTGGTCCCCCTCTGGGGGTCGCTTCTCCGGACCGCACCTCTCGGCTCGTGGTTACATCGTTCCTTTTCCGCACGGGCGGTTACACATGTACACGGGTACATCCACATAATGGTACAACAACAATGCCAATAACAATACAACATAACAACCAATTATCAATACATAATAATACCTACACTCCGATTAGCATCATCCTTGGTCATGCACTTGAACTCTCCTAATACTTATATATATATCCAAATTTGGTCACCTCGTATGTATGCGAGAGGTCACCTTTCTAGACTTCAAAAATTTCTATAAGCTCTATAAACGAATGAAATTTACTTAAAACGTATGGTTGGAACAAACAAGTTTTACCTCACGGCGTGGCCCCCACTTGAAATAATATCGACGTGACGCTGCTGCATTACGCACTTCCCTAACGTAATGCCCATACGACCCCGGCTATCGTGACTTCGAGGGCGGACCTGATGGGTTTCTATTACGCGAATGTCTTTTCCCACGCGAGTCATGCCCAAGAAACGACGGAGCTTAGCAAGCCGCAGGAGCGCTTCACAGGATGTGTTCTGATCCTGCCGGACGGGTTGCGCACGTAGTCTACGAGGTACTACCTTTGATGTCCCCAGATAGGTCGGCTCCGTCACCTGCTCACAGGCCAAAGAGACCGTACCACTATTCCCTATCCACGTTCAAACCGGGAAGTGTCAAATTTCAACTATTCGAGCTTTAGCTTGATCGAAATTAGTTCCTATTTTATCGAACTAACTATTTTATTAAATTTAGCCAGTGGCCCCCACTAGGGTCCGACAAATCCGTAGACGTTTAACGTCGGATCCGCGCGTGTCTATGTTCCCTACTTTGGGTGCTCAGCGTGAGTTTATAAATCTTTCTAATTTGTGAGTCGCACCAGTCGTACCTATACAACAACACTAGTTAATAAACAAACTAATCGTAATCGGCGAGTCACGCTGAGGTTTGCTTCTTCAATGCGCGTGTCAAACCTGAACGTGGGTCGTCGATCGGGGTGACGGATTTCAAACCCCTTTGATTCCTATCGCTACTACGAGACAGCAAAACACTTATACAATGCGGGTTTTCAGCGAGCATTTATTGATGAGTTACACAAAAATTTATGGGTACTCGGACAGATACATATTGTACGGGCAGATACAATAAGCGATATGTCACAATAATGGCACGCTAGAACACAATGAGCAGAGCATCAATTGAGGGAGGGTTGCGGAGTCATCGCCTTTTTCACGGAACTCTCACAGCTGGGTCAAAACACGGCATATACTGTGAAGCCTTATCTCATGACAGCTGCGCTTACCTTACTCATGAAAAACAGTAGTGGGTCAAATACAAGTCAGTACCGGTAGGTGCTACGGTTAGTTATCAATCATATAAAGGCGCCATTGAACTAACTATTTGCTCGGTACTATATTCATTAACAGGATTGGGTACTCCGATAAAACAATAGATTCAGGTAAGCGAAAGGCGGAACGAGGCGGGGATACGGGGATGAGCGTGCAACGGGACGTTTGCGAGACTTCATCTTGCTCATGCAAATCACAAAACTATGATACACAATAATCGGTTACTTATTTTCGCAATTAATAGCGATGAGGTTAATCCATGACAGCATGGTACAACAATGGATACAACAATGCTTATATAAGGATATCATGACAAACGTATAATGTTCCTCGGTACGACTCCTGAATTCTATGATGCGACAGCGGTGCGGTACAAAGTTTTCTTTCCTACTCGCATACACACATACATTTTTAGAATGACCATATAAGTTTGTTATGCAACATCCAAATATTTTGAGTAAGTTAGTCTCTTGTTCCCTATCAGGTTACTTCACAAACACAATGGAACTGAGACCTTAGTTATGCCTAAGCCTTGGTCTGGGTCACTACAAAAGACGAACATTTGAAATACACCAACGTGGGTCACGACAACGAAAAGGAACGATCGAACGGGCTATTCTTGCGAGCAACTTACGGGGTCCCGATAGACTGAGCTCGGGACTTAATTTTGAGCATTTCCACGTGCGAAACGTGGTTCAATTTACTACGCGGGCTGTATTTTACATTATGATTAAAACGAGTAGTATTAGCGACGGGATGTCGTGGACCATCGGCGTCGATCTACTGATGCAAAAATCTATATTACTTTGATTTAAACACGTTCCTGAACGAGTAATATTTGATACCGAAATTTAACTATCACTTTGAGCAACTTCTGCTCGTCGCAACGAGACGATAAACAGAGGCCCCGGTTGTCAAGTCAACCGTAGCTAATTTTCTAACTTAATTCGACTCGATTTGCTTACTTGAGTTGTTCGGTACGCAATTTTCGGGCTAAGCTTTTGAGCACAATTCAATCGGGGCTGAGGGAATCTTTTGACTTCTGATAACTTTCCAATTTGAGGGTGTTTTTCAATGCAGTTCTGTACTGGGACTGGGCTTGGCCTTACGTAGCGATTTTCTAGGACCGGGTCAACGGTCCTCCCCAAAAATGGTCCGTCGGGCCAAGCCACGATAGACTCGATGTCGCATTTAGCGACTTCGATGATCTTGAGATTTAAAATATTTTCATTGGTAATGTAACTTATTAACGCTGGGGAAATTAATATTTTTCTTCCCTCAGCTAAAAGACGTGTGAAAACAAGACCGAAACAGACTTACGAAAATAGTCTGAATTATGAAATTTGAACTACAATCCGAGCAACGGTCGTGCGGGTCGGATTTTGATTGCCTGTAACTTTTGGACGGGCCACGGCTTTGCCGGACTCAATAGCTTAAACGAAAGGCCAACTGGGCCTCTATATCTACAAGAAAAATCGTCAAATTTCCTGAAACTGATGTCAAGTTATTAATTTGTAAAGTTCGGGTAAAAGTGGATCCTTATTGGGCCATCGGGTTTATAATTCTGACGTAATAAAGTTGAATCTTGTGATTGCATTCGAAAGTAAACATGCCTACGAAGAAACTGCGAGAGTTTCACCAAGATTCCTGGAGAGGATCTTGAGATATTTTAATCTTAATCTGGAACTGACAATTTTGATAGGGTCAGGTCACTTCCAGGCCGTCGGGTTTGTGATTCCGATATAATAATATCAGGTTTCAGAGTGGGGTCCAATAGCGGACATCCCTGCGAAGAAACAGCGAAAGTTTCAGCGAAATTCCTGGAGAAAAACTTAAATTATTTTACTTTTGATCTTAACTTCACACTTTTTGTGGGGTTAGGCCATTTCAAAGCCATCGGGTTTCAGTTTCCGACTCGAAACCGGCATGTTTTAGACTTCTATTCGTCACTAGACATTGCTACGAAGAAACTGCCAAAGTTTGAGTAAAGTTCCTGGAGTTGAGCCTAAGATAATTAAATTTTCGTAATTTGTTCGTGACACGCCCCTTTAGGGACCATCGGGTTTGTGGTTCCGACTTAATACCTGAACATTTTAAGCACTACATCACTAGCTTGGATCCTCCTGGAAATCCTGGCAAAGTTTTAACAGCATTGCTGGGGTAGTTCCCGAAGTACACCAAATTTCAACCTAATAAAGACGTCTCGCGCACGGTATACGAAAACAGAAGGTTTACTCGTGGATCAGAGCAACCTTGTTCTAGCTTGTGGGCACAATCTAAGGCGATATTGTCATCCTAATAACGTTTTTACTAAGTTCCTACAAGAGTTTGATTCGACAGTGCCCGGTTTCATCCTTAGTTCCTGATAACAAACTCCAAAGATCGTCGGACGACTTCGCGTCCAAAGAAAACAATGAAACCATGAAAATCTTGTGCAAAACCATCAATAAAATGCTTATCAAGGACACTAGAGCATGACGGCGGATGATTCGGAGTTCAACCAATACTTTCCAATCAAAATGGGGTTTATTTAACCTCGGTCAGCTCAGATAATACTGTCCTAATTCCTAACTCATCTCAGGGAATCATGTAAAATTAGTCTAGACGCGAGTGTCGCGTTTGTTTGTGCCCTAACTCAATGACCGAGGGAGGTTCAGCAGGACTTCGGCTATCTACCTACACAGTGCGGTCGGCTAATCACGACGACGTGCTTGCGGAACTAGCTAGGACGGGTAGGGCTAACAGATAAACCGGGGTGTGGACAGGGGGTTCATGGAGGTTCTTTTAGGCTTACGACTAGTCAATGTACGCTACACGGTCCTATCGTGACCATTTATCTAGGCTACTTCGCTGCGTTCTTATGGCTAACCCCTGAACCCCTGTCCACACTTACATCCACGACTCTTTGACTCGGCGTCCATCGCACGTCCACACCCATCGCAGCGTCCAATCGGGAAAACCATAGTGTAAAAGCTAACCAAGAAAGCGAAAACAAATGACGAAAATATTAAGCGTTGGAGTCGGTCTGCAAAACGACCGAACTCCACGCTGCCGAAGTCGTACTGAACTCTCTCTTATTTACTAGTTGCTGCTTTTATACTGGAATTCAAATTTTTGAAATTTTAAATCTTGGAGCCGTTAAAGTGCTTATTCAGCACTTTTGCTCCAATTTCTGATTTAATATTATTAAATTAAATAAATACTGTTATCGGCCAAATTCCGATCATATTTTCGGAAATTTTGGTCCGATTTTAATATAAAATCTTACTTAATTTCTATAATTTACGACTCTGTTTATCTCAAATTTATATAAAATACTTCTAAAGTCCAACTACCTTTCCAGAAACTTCTACCTAAAGTAAAGCTAAATTCCGAATTTATAAAATAAACGATATCTTTTATATTAAATTTATATGGAGTACCAACTTCAAATTCATAACACAGTATAAAAATGGTTCAACAAGACAAGTCACTACCGGTTGCCGAACTAGCTGATAAGAAACTTACTATAAAATTTATATAAGATGTATGCAAGCTCCATCAATGCGTCGTTGATGTAAAGTAAGCACAACTGCTAGACGTCCCTACTCAGCTAGCAAAACCAAATTTAATATGTGTGTAGCTTTATATTAGCTTTACTCAAACCGATGCCGCTTTAATATTACATTTGTTGGGCTAGATAAAGCCAAGTTTATTTACTTAAAAGCTGGACGCTCTGTGGTCCCTACGAATTATGCTATCAATTTACTACGCTTCGTACGAACTCTAAATAAAATTTATATAAAATGTATAATTCCAGGGTTGTTGACTCAACTTTAATATAAAACGCGAGCTTTATCCTGACTTCATATTAATATGAGTTTTATTTATCAATACAAACCGTACGTCTTGTGTAAACCTTATCAAAGGCTGATACAGATTCAAAAGCGTCAAGAAAAGAGCGAGAGAAAGAGGGACACAGCTTAAGTAAACAAAATAAAAGAAACAAGGGCGAGGGCTAAAAGAAAAGGGTATAGACTCTTCAGGGATGGCCAGAGTGCCATAGGAAGTTCGGATTCGGACTCGGTACGTCCGACCGAACAAAATGATATGTAACAGGACGATAGTCGGTCTTCAGGGGAGAAAATTAACTTTCGGGGGAGGGTCCACGCCAAAATTTTCAAAAGTCGGGGTGTTTAAACGGTTCCCCTGGGTTCGGGGGACACTTTCTTGGGAAGTTTTATATATTTTTGGATTCGTCTCGACAAGGGGAATCTAATGAGGGGCGACACGCCGTTCGTGGCGTCATTTTGAAATCTTCATACGGGGTACCCAAAAGTGGGCGCATCTAGACCCGTCCGGGCTTAAATTAAAGCCTCGGGTCTGCGGTTTCTAACGATACCACTCATACGGTTTTCTGTCCATAATTCGTCGAATTACCTGCTAAAGCGTATTTGATTGATTTACGTACCTACATTTTCACTTATAAGTCCGTGGATCCGGGTCGGATTTCCACGAAACCGGTCTCATTCGAAAGACCGTGAAATTTACTGTAACAAATGTTAAGTGCCAAATTTCGGAATTCCGGACGGTTCCGGAGTTATGGGCCGGAGCCGCTATTTTCGACACCAAAATTGCTAAATTTTCAAACTTTTCTTTCTTATCTTGACCAGCGAAATTGAACGCTGGTAAGTGATAATTCGTTAAGTTTGACTAATTACCAGTGTAGCGAGCACTGGTAAACTTTATATTTTCAGTTCGGTCTTATAATTTTCAGATAATTTTCCTAATTGCTGTTCGCTTTCGGGCGGACAGTCACTTTTTGTAGTCCTCATTCGTGAGGACGGTCGTGACGGGTGTCCGTCACGGCCAGTATTTCCTACGACGATTCGAAATGAACTTCGCGGTCCTACCACTCGGGGTAGGGTTATACCTATATATACTTTTACACTGGGTCCGGCGGGGGAGTCGTACCGTCCTAAAATTCTCTGCAAGTAGAGCATGGCAAGGGCTCACCATGCTCACGTTCTACTCCTAAAATTTACCAATCTCCATACGTAAAAATCCCTGAAATTCCTCCTAAAATTATCCCAAATACGCTGCACTCAAATAGTCGTACTTCCAACCTAAAAATTCACAAAAATTACGACAAAATATGACAAGAAAAGTACATAAATTCCTGGCCAAACATAGGCGCTTTTATGGCCTGACCAGTCAAATATAATAGTACAATCATAGTACAGAATGATCAATGCACGGTATATAACGACAATAATAGGGCGGCGCCTTTATGGCCGCATACTATACAACGAACGGCATGAATACGGTACCAAAATTAGACATATGCATATCCAGCTAACGATTCATCCCAATCGGTCTGATAGCTTATGTACCTGAAAATACATGTGAGCAACAATAACGGTTTCAATGATACACAGCTATGTGATACGAGCATGGTAACATATATCGAAAATATGCCTTTATGGCCATCAAACGAATAACAATGACAATGATAACGATACGTAATTCAAATATATACGGTGATGCCTTGATAGCCAACACTGACATGGTAAAATCACGATATGGTCAATATGTCCATATATATCGAGGCGTGCCATCGGGGCACTACAATAGATGGATACAAATATCTGTATATACGGTTACGATTCCCTGACAAATATCCATCCCTGAAATAGCAATAACGATACCCATCTTAATCGAAACGATGTCGGCGGTGCAGGCCGAAATACTAAAAATACGAGTCGGCTACATAGCGGGACTGTTTGGATCTGATTATTCCGTTCACTTATATATATATAGATATATGGTACAATTGATTTTGTTCCAATTACATACGTATACACCTTGATTTCATTTCTGTTTCTATTATCCATATATATCCAATGATTTCTGGTTTACCATGATGATGTACTTTCATAACTGTATTAATCTTGCGAGTTATTTTCATTGCTGGTTTACGTATATACTGTGGTTCGGGGTGTATGACAGTTAGGCGATCTATACATGGGGTGACAACAGGGCTCTATGGTCAGCGGATATATATAGAGGGACTCAATATACGTATTTGCTCGTAATTAATTGATTCTGCTTACATTAATGTACGTATTATAAAGCGAGGGTATGTTCTGTACCCTTTTGGGCTATTCCCGTCGGGTGTTCCAGACCGGGAAGATTCAGGGGGCTAAATTCGGAAATGTTGGCCACTATACACGTGGTCATGATTATTGGGGGACTCAACCAAATGTTGACCATTACACCATGGACGGGATTTTTGATACTCGGGAAAATGTTGTCCGTTACACTGTGGACGGGATTTTTTTGTAGTCGGAAAAATGTTGTCCATTACACTGTGGACGGGATTTTTTGGTATTCGAAAAAATGTTGTCCATTATACTGTGGACATAATTATTGGTGGTCGAAAAAATGTTGACCATTGCACTGTGGTCAGATTTATTTTTGTTCGAAAAATGTTAACCATTGGGATGTGGTCGGGATTTTCATAAAAGTTTACCATTACCGTGTGGTCAGGATTTTCATAAAAGTTGACCATTACCGTGTGGTCAGGATTATGGGTTTTCGCTAAATGTTCGCCATTAGGCTGTGGTCAGGATTATCCACCTCGTAACGATCCGTATGGATCTGTTACATCTTTATAAATTTTTATAATTTATGAAAAGTTTGTGATCTAGAATTAATGAAAGATTGGAAAATTGAAATGGAAAATATGAAAAATGGTGCAAACATAGACCATTGACACGTTATTAAAAAGTGGAGGAATACTTCACCTCGACCACCTTTTGTTGGCTCTTCATTTGTTGTAGAAATATGGCTCTTCATTAAACCATAAATCCGTTTGAAATCCAACGGTGATCCTCACGCCATTTTAAACTACATTTTGCCGTACCAACAGTAACTGAGGAATATATATGTATTATAGATGTAGTGCGAAAGCCTGTCTGCGGCGAGGGCGGGTATTGGGCCAGCTTCCCGCTGGTTGGCATCCGATGGCCTTCGGGCTGCGTGGGTCTTCACTGCTCGCGTAACCGTATCTAAGGTTATTGAGTTATTGCGTTGCTGGAGTTTGCCGTTTTTTCGGACAGTTGTGCGTAATGACCCTTGTGTAACCCAGCTCATGTGGTGCTCAATAGAACTAATGCCCAAATCTATTCAAGCTTCAAAAGTTATGACACAATAACCAAGCTTCTCATCTCAAAAGTATGTCTGTCTAAAATTAATACATATTATTTTGTCACAGAGCAGAATAGCAAACAATTTTCTTAGTTATAAAGCGGGGAGTAACTGGAAATCGGGTTCCTCCGAAAATTGTGTACCGGCTTCGGTTCCGGAACATTTGAAAATCCATACCGGAACTGGAATTCCGGTGTAAATTGTTTGAAATTCTGTGCATTTTTTTGCTCCAGCTGCCCTTCAAGCATATATTTTCTTGTACACTGTTCAGTTTTCTTTCTCAGCCTCATGAAACAAAATTTTTTACATCACCGAATTGCCCTGTAAAACAAAATCAGGAAACATATTCAGTAGGATTTGTCATTGAATTCTGAGTGTAGTGAGTGAAATGAGCATAGCCGGGATAGTAGTGAAATTTGGCAATGTCCATTTTTTGTGTTTTCAGGGCGACAGGCATTATATACTCGATTTGGTTGTTCGGATTGCTTCGAGCGAGCTGATTTGAAAGCCTGAAATCTCTATTTGGGTCTTAGCTATCGGCAAAGCTCGATTCTAACAAATTCATCCGAAAAACGGGTCGAAGGGGCAGGGAAATCACATTATTGTATCTCAACAAGCAGTGTAGATATCGAAGTCAAGTTGCACTCATTTTGTATAACAAATACGCCTGTTTATGATTGTAAATGATGCTTTGCCTGCCACGTAGCTACCTCATGATGTAGGATTTGGGTCATGAAGGGGTATAAATGGCCCCATGAGACTCAAGGTACGCGAAAACCACAATGCTTCCGCAAACGTTCGAGCTATGTGTATGTTTTTCGTTTGTTTTGTAGAGTAATTCATGATAACTGAAAATTGTGTGTTGCTTTTGCCTCATTTCCGCTGCTGGATTGGGTTAGAACGGTTTTTGAATGTACCAATGAGATCCAAGATGAGCAAAAACGGCACTATCTCTGCAATTCGAGTGCGGTGATATATTTAAATTGAAGCTTTCCAGCGTAATACTCTGCGCATAACATGCATAAGCTTAGATTGCTGGGAAGTACTTAACCCTCAAACTGGAACATGGCAACACAATATAAGTAGTTCTAATTATTTTATGTTACTGGAAGCTTGTTTAACAAAGAATTCATTCGTGTAAACTGGCTTCTCCATTGGCTGAGGGAAACTGGAAATTTTGCCGTTGGAACCAAAATTTTACTGGGATGCGCCCGTCCATGTTGTAGAAGCCATATACTTTTAATTTAAGTACTATCTCTGAAATGCAATCAAGAGCTGTGATATTCGTAAGAAACTGTTTTTAGAGCATAGCTATTAAATGAGTGGAGTACTTTCGCAATTTGTATCATATACAGCATTCATTCAGACACTAGAACTTTAAGAATTTTCTTTCAGAACCGGACGAAGAATTTCAAGTTTCAATATAAATAACATACTAGCACTGTACGTCTAGTAAATATAGGTGACGGAAAAAGGATTGAAATTACATAGTTTACACTCCATGCGTGCGTGCAGGTTGCGTGTGACGCAATTTACGCAGGGATGCCTAGAGAAATGTATTTAACCGCGCTGGAGGATCGCAATACCCGACACACTGTATATATAAATAAAGCGTTCTAACGTCCTTGGTCTCTTCGAATCCCCAGATACGTTAATATGACAATAAATTTGACTCGGAGTGTTAGTGATCAGCGCTGACTCGATTTTTGAAAAAATCGTCAAATTTTCTACAAAAGCTGAGACTCAGTATAATTATAGCAGTATTTTACTTAAAATTGTTTGTTAAAATTTGAGGATTTCACCGTACTAATTCTTTTCAGCTTGACAAAATAAAATAGACGTTTTCGATATAACGAAAATGCGGAGGCAGATTTAAATATTAAATTTTTTTAAAGCAATCCATCTGGTGTAGGAAAAATGATTTCTTAGATGCGTCCAAGGAAACAGAAGTTACATAAGACCCTCAAGAAGAACTGATGTTTGAAACGCATTTCGCGCTTACAATATTGCGAGGACATTTTATCCTACAAAGTTATTTTTGGAGTTACATGATGTGTATATTTTATAGTAGATATATATTAAATTTACATAGCTACCACACTAACATGCACAGTTTTACACATATATATATAGAGCACAAGCTCCTCGGCGGTACGCATGTGCTGACCAAAGAAGGTGTCGGCGCTGATTTTTACGTAAGTTTTGGAAAGTATTAAGGTTGAAAATTAAGTCAGTTTATACGTATCGTTTCGTCGACGCATGTGCATATCCGTTCTCTACGTTTTGGTGCGCTCACTTAATGTTGAAGCAATAGATTTGGACCACGTGTTAAGCACACTTTGAGGTGATCGTTTCAATGACCAATTAAAAGTACTTAAGAATCGTCAATCTGAATACTTGAAAAAACTAACCAATTTCCGCTCAACGATTATATATCGTCGCTGATCTGAGCCAAGGCCCGATCTACTCCGAGTAGTTTTCGAGTTACAAGATATTAAAAAAAATCATATTATGTGGTATAGTCGGATTTTATTCCGAACACGTGCGCGACGAACTTCAATTGATAATCAATGATTTTGTGCGCAGTGCACTCCTTCAACATTTTGCCTTAAAAAGTTTTGATCTGTTTAAGTTTCAAGCACTGAAAACCAACCGATGTAATACAGGCGTCATAATTACGGGATTTCAGCTGGCCTATCCACAGCCCTCCGAAAAGTGGGGGGGCATGTTCATTCACGGGGGAAATTTCAAAGTTGGGGTATAAGTTTTGCTTAAAAGTACACAATATTTCCATATTTTCATGCATTTTTACTACTGTGAACGTACTTTCAAGCTAAAAAAACAATATTTTAGCATTATAAATAGTGGTAATTAATGTTTAAAAAAACAATTTGCAAACAAAGAACATAAATTTTCAGACATAAAAAATTTTTGGAATTAGTTGAACATGTGGGGTTTCGGCCGAGTGGGGGGGACGGACATGGGGGAAAATCTCACGAACATGGTGTGATTTGGAAAGTGGGGGGGGGTCCCCAACACTGTGGACAGGCCAGTTCAGTATTGCCGGAAGCCTAACACTGTACCACTATGTAAAAATCAAAAATAAATGTTATATAACAGTGCCGTTATTATGAGGTAAATAATTTTTCATTCAAGTGTGAGATAACAAAAGTATGTGAAATGCAGGTAGCGGAAAAGTTGGTGCTGTGAGGGGATTCGAGCCTATGTCATCCTAACGTTGGGCTCTCCGTTCGCTTAAAATTTTGCATCATGACCTCCTGCATGTGGTTCAACAAGAAGACGGTCTGTCGACTGAGCTACAAATGCCCGGCTTCACCGCGGTCAACAGTCGTAATAATTGTAACGGAACAAACATAGCGAGAGGAGGAATTGGCACTACTGTGTACGAAGCTTTTTTGTACGTCTGTAGCGAGCTTTGTTCTTTCACTAGACTTTCGCATTTTTTATTTGGCGCGTAACAGCACGTGTGCCTAGCTTTTGTTTACGCTGTTTACGGTTTGCGCTTCTCCAGTGCTTTTCTACTCCCAAATTATAAAGCGGATACGAATTGCAGAGTAGTTTTGGCTTTTTCAGGTCTTCCAGCGTTTTAGGTGGTAATTCCTTTCGAAGACACGTCATTTGCAGAATCCTCTCAAAAAGAGTTATAACTGTGTTATGTATTTTTATCAGAACAGTTTTTATTTCATTTTTATCAAGTTAGCCGAAGTTTAAGAGCTACCCCGAAAAGTGCAATTTTCATATATTTGACAAACTTTCGTGTTTGTTGGGGATACAAGGCAATGTTATAAGGTTATGTAACCGCTATACACGTTGGCTTTGTTGTGTTGAATTCATATTTAGTACCTATGTCGTGGCCGTAGTACGTCGTAGGAGCTAGAATGTTGGAATTTACGAGAAAAATAATCAAATTTCGTCAATTTACCAATTTAGATGAATTTAGGGAGCTGTGGGTTTGCGGGCTTGCTGAATACAAGCAAATAATGTTTTGTATTGAACAGGTTAAGCGCAAAGGACTACAACGTGAAATTAAAACGTCAGATTATAATTGCCGTATATATTTTTGATTTATAAACTTCAAAACTTTTCGTCTTTGAGTCATTGGAGGAAAAAACTTTTTATTGGATTCTTACGTGATTAAAATGGTAATAGAGTTGCCATTGCTTGATTCCGGTTGATTTGAAACGGATATAGATCTAGTAGTTGCTATCTGGTGCCCCGCGATGACACACTGCATTAATATCTAGTCAAAGCTTTTTAATCGAATTATTAGACTTTGTTATAGAGCCTCTAGTTACAATCTTCTAGATTTTAAATGACCAAGCGCAATTTGGATATTTCATAATTGACTATGCCCAGATAAATGATGTCGATGTATACATTAGCTACGGAAAAACGTCTTAAGGCTTTGGCTAAATATTTCTACAGCTCATTTTTGAAACGTATTTTCTGAACCAGGAAACATCAATTATACTTACAGAATCTACTAGATACTGCGACCTATTGCATTTAACAATAAGTTTATGTCTAGAAACTAAGAGTGGCGGTCTGTTATTAATAAAAGCTACATCAGTACAAGAGAGCTACAGGTGATTTACTGTAATATATTATATATTACATATATATACTATGTAATGTATGTGTACATATATACTATGTAATTTATGTGTGAAATAAATAAAAACAATGGCCAATGATATTGAATTCTTCAAGTCGGAAATTAAACGGCTTAGTCGTTAGTTTGACCTATATGTATATAGATTGAGAGTGGCGATCTGGTGTTAATAAAAGCTACACCAGTACAAGGCAGCTACAGGTGCTATACTGTAATAAATTATATTATTATACGCATTATGTAATTTATGTGTGCAGTAAATACAAACAATGGCTGATGATATTGAATTCCTCAAGTCAGAAATTAAACGGCTTAGTCGTGAGCTTGACGAAGCATCGCACGAAAAAGTGCAAGCAGCTCAATATGGCCTCCAAGTCTTAGAAGAGAAACAAAATTTACAACAAAAATGTGACGAGCTTGAAGCAAACTTTGAAGCAGTCAAGCACGACCTGGATTGCACACGAGAGGTGAGCACGACATGAATTAGGATTTATTTTTTGGTATATACTTGTGCTAACACAAAACAACAAAGAATTTTTGGCATTGGCTAACACTCCGTGTAGTACTTAAAATAATTGCTGTTTTTCCAGTGTAATTTCACAGGAAAGCCTGATATATAATACGTATGAGATTATGTATTATTATGTATTTAATTTTGTAAGAAACACAACTTCAAAGTTGACTGTCATGGTTTGTCTTCACAAATATTGTAATCAGACAAGTCGCTCTTATAAACATACGACAAAGTGAAAAGATTGTGAAATGGACGAATAGCCCATCGATCATTATTTCGAAATGTACAGCTACCAAAACCAGATTCTGAAGATAGACATTAGTTATGTTGTGTGCAGTACCAGCAGTTTAGTAACAAAATTGTATTGAAAATATTTTTACTAGGATTTTTGACTTCACGCGTTTGTAGACTGAACATGCAGTTCTACTGTACGTACTAATAAATTTTATTGAAACGGTGCGAGTGGAGTTTCCACTGAGCGCGCTAGGGGGAATAGCGAAAATTTCTTTTTGTCTGGCTGTCACTCATAACTAATCTTCGGATGGATAGATTTCGCCGATTTTTATTCGATCAAAAGTGACGGCGAAGTACTTATTAGGTGAACGCGAATAGCTCCAACTCCATATTGCGGGTTAAAATGTTAAAAACATGGTTTTAGCGGTTCTTTGCCAAATCTGGCCATACGGGTACCATTGTTTCGAAACCCATATCTCTTGACACACGATTTGCATCGAAAATTGGTGACCACCACACAGAATCAGCTCGTCGAGATCTACAACACTACTATTAACTTATCTATCTTTTTTATCTCGTTACTGAACATCACTTCCACTCCCTGGGTCGATGTGGACCCGAATATGGTTCGTCGATCCTGGCCGGAAATAGCAATTTTTGAAATTTCGACATGTTTTTGGGTGTTTTACCTTACAAAGAATGTTTATTAGGTTATTAAGCGTGCTGAATACGATGGTATAGAGTTCAACTTGGCTATAAGATTTCAAGTTTTTTATTACCGACTAACCCAATTTCAAAAACCTAGCATGTTCTCGTTTGTTTGGGTATATGTGTTGCCTGCAGGGCATCAATAATGCTCTATATATAAGTTTTTTTTAATTCCGTCATGTATATATTATATTTCATTCCATTTCATAGGTTTTCAAAGGGTTCAGGGTCAGTAACCCGATTTAAAAAATATGGTCTGTCTTCAGTAGGTTGGTTTGTCAAATATTGTGCAGATAGCATCAAGAAAAAGTAAAGTTTTTCGATGTGCTGAATCATCTAGAGACTTCTAGAGGTTGGCTGAGTCGCTTAGAGATCAGCACGTGTATTTGATACCTAAAATTCTGAAGGGATCTTGACACTAGGTTTATTTTTAGTGATCCCAAATTCTAAAATATAGTATATCTCTATGCAGTAGTTTATATATTAAGATATGAAGAATAGTATATTATGGTATGCTGAATACAATGGTTGGGTTGTTTAGATGCCATAACGAATATTTCATGCTTTTCAGAGGTTTTCAAGGGGTATACTGTCAATGAACCCTATTTTCACAGTAAAGTCTGTTTTCCGTAGCTTGGTTATACTTATGTTGTGTACAAATCACCAACAATAGCTTATAATATATTGTTTTGCGGTGCGCCGGATGCGATGGTTTAGTTCTCAAGAGACCAGTACGAATGCTTCATGTGCTCTCAGTTGTATTCAATTTTTTTATTGTTTTTAATGGGTTCAGTGTGGTATATATGAAATGCAGCATGCTATGAGTGACTACACAAAATGACAGCGTATAAATAAAATTTCGGTCGCTTCATTTCATCCTCGCATTGTAGGATGCTTACTGTATGGATTATCAAAGTCAGTGTTGTACATAGTGTGGCAAGAACGCTGTATTCCGATACAGTGTTTAAACTAGATACGATTTTTTGCAGTTTCTAAAGCTATTGGGCCCATTTTGTCAATAATATTCTGTCATAATAGTCCATTTTGACACATATACATAAGTAAATAAGTATATATAAATTTTTATTTTTAAGTATAAGGGAGTAACCGAAATTCAGGTTCCTGCGAAAATCGTGCGGTTTTTGCATTTTACTGGAACCGCAATCGGAATTACGGTTTAAAATTTTATTTGAAATTTTCCACATTTTTTCTTCACTTGTGGCTTAAACATGTGTAATATATACACAACGACCAAGTTCCAATACAACCATACAAAAGAAAAGATTAATTCAGCAAATTGCCGTGTGAAACGTAAGTATGACATGTAATTTCAGTACGAATTTTTCATCTTAACTTTGCAGGAGTTTGTTAACAAAACAAAACCACTTCGATGCTTGTAGCAACTATTTTACACATTCAGAAGTCTTCGGTATATGTTAAAATTCGGTAGCAGAATATGGATTATTTAGAAGTACTTAGCTGTAAGCTTGGCTAATATAAATTGCGTCAAGCACCAGCCAGTGCCATTGCGAATTTTGTAAATCGGTCGTAACAAATCTGCGACGCAGCTAGAAACTGCGTTCTTGTCTCTGAACTGCATTTATTGACATTGTGCGGGCAGTTTAATAGTTTGTCTCATTTATAACGTTCTGATCAAAAACTTATCATCATTATCACCTAGCTGACGGGCACGGGTTGCCCAACGGTAGCCTAAACAATGTCTCTGTCCACTGATCAAAAAATTATAGTTACCTTCCTATATTTTCTTTTAGAACCATATAAACCAATAATTTCAAGTTGCCTACACAATAACATGTAACAAATGTGTGTCTAGTAAAGGGACGCGATTGGAGGCATAGCGAAAGTGTTTACTCTACGCTCCATGCAAGCATGTTTAGTTACAAGCACATCCTGTTTGACGCAATTTACGCAAGGCTGTATAGTGAAAGGCGTTTTCTGCTCTCGGAGTCGAAAAAACCAACATATTGATCGATAAATTAGCTTCCTCAGTCTCTTCAAAGTTCCATAGAAGCAATATTGCCATCGCAATACATTAAGTGTAATGTAAAAGTTATTTTTAATACATTTTAAATCCACCGTACCTTCATTTCTTCCTTCATCCGTTTTACTAGATACAAGTTTGAAGACCAGGTTCCGGATCCGGTTTAAATGGGCGGTTCCGGTTGCTGTTATTCCCAGATATATACATAAATATACATAGTTATATATAAGCATATATATTTATGTATATACTTATATATTATACTTCATATACATAAGTATATACATACTTATATATACTTAATAATAATTTCTCGATTTCAGGCGCTGAATCAAATTCATGCTCAGCGTAAGGAAGCCGAAAATCACGGCGAACGCCATGAGGAGACGCTGTTAGCCGAAACTGCTTCTCGAGAAACGCAACTAAAAACCCGTATAGCCGGCTTAGAGCAAGATTTGAAGCAGGCAACACAGGTATAACGAATGCGCTGTAAATATCTATTTGTTGATGAATTATTGTAAATTGCTATATGTTGAAGTTTTCAATTTTCGACATAGTTTTTGGCATCTCTCGGTCGGTGTAGTGGATGGGGCTCCTAAATTTTGTCCAAAATTTTAAGTTACCCCTGGTAAAATTTCGTGACTGTATAGAGACGTTTTTTATTAAACATAAATTGATCCGGACTACTATTTTATCTTGTATATATATATGAGTTACCACACGCTTTGTAGTATGTCTAAAGATATTTTCTGTTCGCGAACAATGTTTGACAAACAATACATCCGATTGGCTTATTTGATTCCGGACTTATTGATGTCATAGCTGGTGTTTTCAGATCAGTATTGTTTAATCGACATATAAAAATTATTTAGTTACGTTTTATTCTATCTATTTTTATAAGTAACGGAAGTGATTTACTTTTGTGAGTTTTTTATTTTTGGTTAGGTTTGTGCATTGAATAATCTTACAAGAAGTCGGGTTTGGGAAAAACTATATAAACGGCGATATCATAGCGAACGATTGCTTAATTAGATTCCGTTATACGTCGTTAACTTTTACTGCTAAACTTTTATCGTGCCATTGTGTGTATTGGCGTTTTAGAAGGTTTCATTCACATGGATTTTCCGGAGTTCTTGTATAGGGGGCATGGATATAACTCGCGCTAGATAAAACCATCTGTCATTCGTTCTATAATACATTATTTTTATATACACTTTTGTTGCAGGAGATTTCTCGCACAAAAGCAGAAGTCGATCGTTTACAGACGCTCCATTCAGACACATCCCAAACAGCTGAAGATCTTGACACTCAAAAACGACTTCTACGGGAAGAATTGCGTGAACTGAAGCATCGTGAACAACGATTAACCACTGATTATTCGGAGCTAGAAGAAGAAAATATTTTCCTGCAGAAGACGGTAATATTTTTATAGATAACCTTGAATTTATTCTTTTTAGTCTGTAAAGTTTTCGTCTCGATGAACAGTGTTTTGGAACTTCAGGCCTGTTTGCCCACAAACAGTTTTTTGAGGACCGTTGCATAGTTAGTAACATGGATAGCCTCAAAAGTTGTGCTCACAATATGGAAGACTGGAAAAGCTAGGAAAGTGTGCCATCATATTTAAAGTGAGCACTTACCGTTTTTAGCTGAACTGGTCCATCTTTGTCATGATGTTGATGCTGATTGAGTCACTGTATCACTGCCATTCGGAGAGCTGCACAGCGTAGACGATTGGTGTTAGTTGAAGGCGATACAAACAGCAACGTCTTCAGCTGCTTCCTGAAAACCACGACGGTATCGGTTGACCGGAGTGAATCGGGAACATTGTTCCACATAGATGGGGTAAATTAGTCAAGGTTATTGGTAGTTCGCCTTGGGACGACGATTCCACGAGCGTTAAACAGCCGCTCACTGTCGCACAGCTGCAGTGTGTCTGCTAGGTACTGCGGCCCATTACCACAAAGACATTGAAAGTTATTACTGCTACCTTGAAGGTGATACGTTGTGTTATTTGCAACCAATGCAAATTTTGAAGCATTGGTATGATACGTATGATCAAACCGGCGAGTTAAAATTACCACTCGAGTGGCAGCAAACAACACTCGGGTGGATGGTTTGACGTATTGTCCGGCAGACGGCAGTAAAGTGAGTTGCAGTAGTCAAGGCGGGAGGTAACAAATGCCCTGAACATCGTAGTCGCTGTAGCGCTGGCACGCGGTATTCGTCGGATTTCTGTTTGTTGCCACATCTATGAACGACTGACGTTCAGTGCATGTTGACGCGTGTTTGAGTGTTATTTTATCATCGGTAGTGACGCCAAGGAAGTTCAGAAACGTCGCTCGTCCGATTACATGGCCGTCGATAGCAATGTTTTCGATCCTCGTTTCGCTGGTGTACGCGAACAGTGGCTGGAACTGGCTTAACTTTTTGAAAGTGAGGCAATGCGCGGTCTCGCTTCCATCATAAACAGTATCATATTTCATTTATGCGATTTCCGGCTCTAGCGGAGCCGGTCTTCCATCATTAACTTTTAAGAATTATGTCAGCTTCTACAGGTCATAAGTCTAATGATCAGCGTGTGTTTATAAATATCTCAACCATGAATCAGCATGGGTGTTGCAGTCGCTCTATTGTTCAGACAAACCTGTTACCAACTGCAACTTCATTTGTATACTTTGTAATGGAATTGTATTAAATAATGTGATTTTAGTAGACACAGTCGTATGAAATCTAACGGATCGAATATTGAGCTAATTAAAAAATTTTGCGGAGTATAGTTCAAGTTGTTATGTTCATTTATATCTTTTAATTTTTCTTATGCATTGACAAAATGGCATGACATATGGTTTGTATCTGTTTGCCGACTTTAATGGCTTCTCCAAATGAGGCTGAAAATATCCGTTCTCCCCCCAGCAAAAATTTAGCATCCCTCTCACACACATCTCTGTGTACTCAAGAAATCATGTATTTCGCTGAAATTTCGACACACATGCCTTGTTTTTATTCATTTTTTTCTACCACTGTACCACCGCTGGAAGTGGCGTATCCTCCGCTAGCCCATTTCCAACTTTTCCGCACATGTAGAGAAGCCAGCCTTACGAATTTCCTAACTTAATTGAAACGACTTTGGAGTTTCCACTGAGGGCGATGGGGAAAAGGTCGTGAAAATTTGTTTTGCGTGTTTCTGTCACGCATAACTCATGTTCGGATGGATCTTTGGGTTTCGATTGTATTATTCGAAAGCAAAAGTGAAGCGGATGTGTGTCTTACCCAAAGTGAGGGCTTGGCAAATTCGGTGTCCCTCCTTGGCAAAAAAGGGTATCCCCGGCTGGGACCTCCTGGCAAAAATACTGGTGCCCCCGTTTGGGGCCTCTTGGCAAAATTTTGACCCATATTTCCGGTAATAAGTTCCTGGCTTGATATAATTTTTGACTTCTCACCGGTAATGACCTAAAAATTAGCAATTTTTTTTACAAAAATCCCTTTCCGAAGTTAAATATTTTACTAATTTCAGCATAAAATTGGTTGACAACTTGACGTCAATAAAGACGTTATTGCACTGTTTCTGATGCTATTTTAACAATATTAGCATTTTTTGCCAAAAACATATTAAATTTTGAAAATTTTTAACCAATTCATGCCAGCTGTTAAAACCCGGGGACCGCCCGAAAATGTCCTCACTCCTTGCAAAATGCCGGAGTCAAAATGGTAAAAAAGGGGTTTTAAGGTTTTTTTGCAAAATTTCGCCATACGGGTAACAGACTTTCGCAGCGCATATCTCGTCACGGTCTTTGCAGCATACACATAAATTTTACACCCAAAGTTTCAGTATACACATAAAAAAACCTGTGTCAGGGTGATTACATAAAATGGCCACTTGATAAAATCCCACTCCCTCCGTTTCACCCTCTTGTTGGAGAGACTAGTATTAATAATAATATTGTTAACGGTATGTACCGTATGGCAAAGAACACGATATAAAATAACGAATACATTCAGACAATAAAACATTTTATCACTCGATGTTATTCGCATTTGTGCTGATGCAAAGACAGCAAAAGTTGAAAAGCATCAAATTTATACATAAGCCACTTTTTGTTGCTGGACTTTTGAATTTTCTAAATATTCACAGTAGATACTTATCAAAATGGTTGTAAATAAACAGGATTTGTGGATATTTGATGTTGAGGCGTTACACAAAAATAATGTATAGTTGAAACGCAGCGAGCGAGAGGGCGCTAGAGAAAAATCGTGAAAATTTCTTTTTTTTTTGTATATTTCTGTCAATCGTCAGTCGTCGAATTTTTCGATAGCAAAAGTCATGAGGATGTGGCCTTTAGTTGAACACGAACAGCTCCGACCACATCTTCGCTGTCGCTCATTCCGTTTCTCCCTCGCTTGCGAGTTACTAGATCTAGGTCCTGAAAATTCGGGTTTGGCATTTTTCAATTAACCAGGTGCAGAACTGTTTTGCCATTTAACTTGTAAGCTCCAATTGCTTAAGCTACCCCCGTGCAATTGTTTTGGCTTCATACCGTTAAAAGGGCCCACAGTAGGTAGAAAACTTTACAAAATTTTTGCTAAACTTTATGCTATTTAACGTTAATAGAGACGTCGTTGTAGTATTTTACTACTATCATCTAACTATATTTAGCAATTTAAGGACTTGGCATTGAAATAATAAAATTTTCAATATGGAAGCCTCCGGTTGAACAGGGACACATCTCATTCAGGCTACCTGGTAAAATATCTGGTTGCTAACGAGGCCACCGGTTCAAGCCCTTTTAAGAATTTTCGTGTTTCGATAAGTTAGTATATTACGGAATCAGTTGGAATTTAATAGTTCTATAAAAATCTAAAACGGCTTGTTAATTATAATTCATAATGTTTGAACGTTTTCTCATTTTTTACTTGTGTTGCATAAAATCTTGAGTAGCTTTATTAGTTCAGTCTATTAACATTTATAGGATCATTATGCTACAGACTTTTTTAGTTTTCTCTTGCTACAACTTCAGATATCGTCGCTCAAATCAACACAAGTCGAGTATGAAAGTTTGAAACATGAAGTTAAACGCTTGATCGAACAAAGTGATATACTACAAACACAACTTGACGAAACCAACAATCTGAAAGTAAGAATTTATGATGTATTGCTTTCGCGGGGTCATACATATTATATCTGCAATTGAGATTGTTTAAAATGTTAATTGACGGGATACAGTGGCCTCACCTCTGATGTTTGATTGGAGCCACGGGATTTTCCGAATGTCTTTAGCTTTGTGATATTTTATTTATTTTGTCCTCGTCACTAAAAATTATCTGACTCACATTAACAATTTACGAATTGGTAATCGCCATTACGTTTAAATACTATATTTCATATATTCATTTAAATGCGTTAATAGTTATCGGGTAGTAACCATTTTAAAAACACACATTATTCATTAGGCTAATAAGACAGGGTTTATATAGGGATGTGAATCAAACACTAACAGGTTCGTTATGATGCGGTTTTTATCTTGAGATAAAAATACGGGAAGGTATTACTTAACCGAGCCATTCTAATTTTTTTGTAATTGGGGTTTCAGTTGTCACGCACCGAGGTCAATACGCATGCTGCTGTAATTGTATTGTAAATGTATTAAGTCGTATGTGTTTGCCATAAGTGTCCACGGTCCGTTGGCTCGGGCGGATGGTAGATGGTAGACGTAGAGGGAGAGGGGAGAGGGAGGCTTTCGGAATGGAACGTCAGTTCAGGGCATATGCGTTTCACTTAAATTTTATTAGCTCATAACTATGTCGGTTTTGATAAAATTTCTGCCAAAATTTTTCAGTTTTTGCTGGAATTTACACTATCTGACAATTCCCGAATTTAACCCAATTTATGCCAATTTTCCCAAAATTTGCCACACGCTTCGGTCGTGGATAGACTAAATGTTCAGCAAGGGCAGGGGTAAATATGGCTCGAGGGGATATGGCCCTCAAGGGGTATCCCTTACAGTAGCTATGGGCACCTATGGTGTTAGGTGCAGCTTCGATTATATATGCTGAATTTATCCACAAAAAATAATTTGTGTACAGTCTACACTTCTGCACATAACAAACGATACCATTTAGTCTAATAGTCTGGCTAGTCCAAACTTCGCAAATTATAGCCGGGGTTCCCATCGGCTCATCTGCCGGGGCGTGCGGGATTTTGCCGTGGGCCAATTTTTTGCCGGATTTTGTCGCGTTTACACGGAAATTTTTCTCAGCAGGGGCCTTTGAGCCGGGGGTAGCTCTGTTTTGTCGGGGGGCAGCCGAAAATGCCCCCAGACTTTGGGCTAGCCAGATAGTCTACGCTGTTGTACACGAAACTTCGAAGAATGTTTGTGGGCGCATATTCCCTGCAAAAGCTGTATTAGGTGGGACCGCTGTAATCAGTTAATTTTGAATCGTCTTACTACCGCAAGCTGCCTTGTCGTTGATTAGTTTCTTATGCTAGGTGCATATACGTTTTTGATTTTATATTGCCCGAATTATACCTTAAATGGTGTTAGTAGGTGGAATCTTTTTCTGTACTGTAGAGTCATTATTTAGCAAGGCTTTTTAATGCTACGAGCCTGTTTATTGTATATTGCATGATTATTAATAATTTTAAGTATCCAAAGTAGTTGCAGCGGAACGTTATGCATGTGAATGTATTTAGAACGAAATGATCATGACTAAGTTTCTGCATTAAGTTCAATAGAATACATATGCAGAAGTATAACAAAGGATCAATTGCAATAATGCAAGTTACATGTACGAAATCGAATTACAAAATATAGCCATCAAATTGGATCACAAAATGAGAGTTGAGTAATAATTTTTCGAATAAAAACTCGAGAGGAAAATTTAGCGGGTCGGCATTTCGGGGATCGCTGGACACCTTTAGAGCTCTCGGCGCGGCAAGTTAGGGGTCGCAACATATTACTGAGCAATGTAGTAGGCTATACATAGGCTATTATAGATATGTTTTTAAAGACCTGCGAAAAACATTTCTCATTATCAATCATGCTAACTTTACGCATATTATGAGTCTATTCTTAAATGTTTGACGAATCATATTTGACGTTTAACAGTGGGTTTTGTACGCACACAATAACTCCTACGGATTTCTTTCGGCGCTTTGTGCTCAACGACATTGTGGTTCGCTAATCTTAACACCACATTAATCACGTCTCTCTGTATTTAAACACTAAGCAAAATCTCTATCCTTAAGTCGACATTCATCAAGGCGATATGTATTTGCAAAATACTGCGTACGGTCGCGATTGTTTATCCTACATTTATCGCGCCTACGTATTTAAAACACTGCGAAAGACACCTATCATTAAATCTATATTCCTGATGATGGCGCTTTATTTAAAACAGAGTGAAAGCTCGCGATCTGTAATTTAACATTCAACAGGTCGTTCTTTATACGACGAGACTATGGATCTTTAGTTTCAAGCCTAAATTAATCACGCACTTATATTTTAAAACTCTGTGAAAGTTCACATCGAAAGCATTAAGCTTATAATTTAAGGGTTTTGCTTCTCGATTACATTCGTCTGCTTATTTGTAGAATATTTCTGACCGACAAGTTGAAGACGCACTGCAGACGCTGCAACAAGAACGAGAACAGCGGCTGGCAATTAAGAAAGAACTCGATCAGCTGCGTAGTGCCGAACAACTAATGAGCCTGTCGAATTTAGCCTCGAGCCTTGGTCTTGGCAGTTTAGACGGGGCCGGCGGACCACAGCGAAGCAGTAGCACTGATGACAGTTCAGAAGTGAATAAATTACCGTTTTTGTTACTTTACCAGATGAGAGTAAATACATGTAGCCCAGTGTGTTATTTTTGTGCTTTTCATTAGCTTATCCTCAACAGGATCCAACGTTCTTCTTGGTTCAATATCTGAATAATAATTACAATCTAAATTTGGACCGGTTTTCCTGTTGTAGAGGATTGAAAGATAACATACCGAATGAACCATGCTGTACAGAGCTCAACTTAAAATTTTGGGGATTTGGAGTAGTTTTGTGTTGAGGTCTGGTCGGATATTGAGCTTGGTAATGGTTTTCCCAATCGCAGGTAGAGAAATAAATATGTTTGTGAGTATAAACGAGAAATAATTCGTAATATGATTTTTTATTTAGTTTAAATTTGAGTTAACCATAAATGCTCGAAATGTTCTGTTATAGTGGCATCTTTATTGAATTCTGAGTGAAGTAAGTGAAATGAGTGAAGCGATAAATTCTTACTAACCGTTAAATTTGTCCTTTATTGGGTTTTAGCGTGACACGCAAAAATTAACTATCTTAATGGATTGATTCGTTGCGATTGCTCATTCGATCCCAAATTGTGCCATTTAGTTAGATGCGAAGCCCGATTTCAATATATGTTCAATAGTAAAGCCACTGGCCAAAGGTTCTCCAATCGGGTACTGAAGATGCCAAAAAATAACGTTACTTATAGTAACCGGTGTAGATATCTGAGTCAGTTGGGCTGGTTTTGCTATTTTTTATAAGACTGGGTCATTTTGTAATCTTCTATAAGACATTGTTACACGGTTCCCTGAGAGTGTAGGATTTGGGTAAAAATGGGCTCTAAAATGGGCCCATCAGAGCCAAAATACACGAAAGCGGTAATATCAACAAAACCACTATGATTTATGTGTAGTTTTGTAGAGAAATTCATCCTTTATTTAGCTGCAAAAATGTTGTACTGCTATTTACATTATTCACGCTACTTGGTTGGGGCAAAAGGGTTTTTCAATGGACTCGTGGGACCCAAAATGCACGAAAATCGTAATGTCTCCGCAACTGCCCGAGATATTTTGATGTTTTAGTCTCATTTTGTATAGCAATTCATGTGTATAGCTAGAAATGGTATGCTGTTATTGTCATCGTGTAAACTGCAGGATTACGTTAAAGCTTGTTTTTCCATGGGCGAATGGAACCCAAAGTACACGAAAATGATAATATATCTGCAACCGCCCAAGCTATATAGGTGTTTATGGTCTCGTTTTGTAATGCAATTCATCTTCCATTTTGTTACAAGATTGTACTACTGTTGTCAGTATTTACGCTGCAGGGTTGGCTAAAAAGGTTTTATTGGGCCCACGGGGCTCAAAATAAATGGAAAATGGAAATACCTCCGTAAGCGCTCTAGATATGCATGTGTTTTTGGTCTTAGTTTTGCAGAGTAATTACCTTCTACTGACTTGCACTTTGCGAGCACAATAATCTGATATATCTTCTCAACTATTCAATCAAAATGGCAAATTTGGTGGCTCATTTATCAATTTAATGCCAAATATAGCTGTGTACATTCCTTTGAAGTGCATAGTTAGCACTCAGAATTCGTCAGCTTGGCGATATGACAAGCTACTAGTATTATGGTGATGCGTGCGAGAGTGTTTATTGATTGCACGAAAAGCGCTAATTATGCGTTTACAAAACATAGTAAAGGGGACTTTCTGTGGATCCTGAAATAATTAATTCATTTAATATGATAGCATAGTAGGAATTAAAACTTTGATCAGCGTACCCTACAACAGCTGTTAAGGACCTGGATTTTTGCGCGTGTAGAACGCTGTGCAGAGCGCGTAGAACTTGGTGTTTTCATCCAACTCAATCCAACACTCTAAAATTACTAGTATCTCGTAAACGATTATAATCAAAAACTGAAGACAGATTATTGCTGGAAATTGGTTCATCCACCTCTTTGAAAAGGTGTCAAATATTCGTAAAAACGATCGTATTAAACGTACCGAAATACCTATTATAAACCATTCGTGATGCCATTCTGGCAATATATCAGCAAACAACAGTGAATATAGTCTATGTAAAATTGTTGAATGCCCTGAAAATCTATAAGCAGAACGTATTGAAACGTAGTGGAGATTGTGTGTTGCTGGGGTGAAATCTTTTAAATTAGGTCTGTGTGTGTTTGTATGATCGGCCATAACTCGGGAATGACTTAACTGGTTTTCATGATCTTGGGCTCATTCGAACCGGTCGATTTACCATGTACATCCCCGGGCGTTTTTTTTTTGATTTGGAGTCTGGTTCCGGGGTCAGGGGTCAAAATGTGTGTTTTTGCCCCATTTTACGTCACTTTAGTACCCTTCACGGAAGCAAGGTATTTTTATCTTAACTTTCGAATTTTTTCTCTAGATAGTTTTATTTCATAGTAAAATGATAAATGCGGAAGCCTCTTTTTTGTTTTTCGATTAACGTTCCGGTTCTGGATTTATGGGGTATGGTACCCCAATGGTTTCTCGACCTAGAATTTGAAAATTTCTTCTCACGTCTTGGGTGGCTGATAAGTTTTACCTGGGGGTTTTCGGGCATGGAAAACTGATTAGCGATGCTGGTTTTGCTCTGTGACCCATGGTTCCTTGGGTACGGGGTATGACGCCCCATGAAATCCAAATGAGAGTTTTTCACGTCATTTTACTACCCTTCACGGAAGCAATGTTATTTTTATGTTAACTTTCGAATTTTTTTCGGGATGGTGTATTTCATAATAAAATGCTAAACTCTGATGCCTATTTTTTGTTTTTTCGATCAAGGCTCCGGTTCTGCAGTTATAGGGTTTGAGGTCTCGTGGTTCCTCGACCCAAAATTAGAAAATTTTTTCTAACAACTTGGGCGGTTGAAAAGATTGACTTGTGGATTTTTGGGCATGGGAAACTCATTGCCGGTGTTGGTTTTACTCTGCGGCCCATGGTTCCATGGGTACGGGGGCATGGTGCCCCCGTGGTTCTGGGTCAGATGACAAAATGAGGGCTTTTTACCCCATTTTAGTACCCTTCACGGAAGCAAGGTTATTTTTATCTTAACTTTCAAATTGTTTTCTCTGGTTTGTTGTATTTCATAGTAAAATGATAAATGCCGATGCCTCTTTTTTGTTTTTTGATTAACGCTCCGGTTCGCGAGTTATGGGGTTTGAGGTATGGCACCCTCGTGGTTCCTCGACCCAAAATTCGAAAATTTGTTCTGACGTCCTGGGCGGCTGAAAAGTTTTACTTGGGTGTTTTCGGGCATATCAAACTGATTGCTAGTGTTGATTTTTCTCGGTGATCCATGGTTCTATAGGTACGGGGGTATGGCGCCGCCATGGTTCACCGACCCTAAATTCCTGATTTTACTGTTACGTCCTGTTAGGTAGCTGAGGGCTTGCACATGGGATTTTTGGGGCATGTGAAATTTATTGCCGGTGTTAGTTTTGTTCTAACTTGTGCGGTATTGTGTGATATCCACATATAGCATATCGACGTGTTGGCTGCGTACGCAAAAGGCGTAGGTGTACTAATGCTTCACTACGTTCTGCAATCTCGATAGAGTCACTAGTATAGTCAAGGCGACATCTACACTATGAAACCATCGTATTCAAAATGAGTTATGACCTTTAACATACACTCATTTGACAGTGCAAACAGTGTCAAATGTTTAAAAATCTATATTTATGATAAAGGGTCGACGAACCATATTTGCACCCACAGCGAGTACGAGAATGGTCCCTTAAAACTTATGAATCTCAATGAGCTGATTTTGAGTATAGGTGAACTCTGTTTCGATACGATGTCTCTGTTTAGTGGTACCTGTATGGGCAGATTTGGCAAGTAACCCTTAAAAACCAGTCCTTGACAATTTGGACCTGGAAGATAAGGCCAGACCTCAACAAAAGGACACATACTTTGTGAATCATGGTAGTGGTTACATGATAAATTGGTTTCGTACAAGTGTTGAGATATCCAAGAATTTAGGATCAACTAGACAGCTATAGGATAAATAATTTATAGCTAAGGGCAATTTGCTATGCTAACACAAGTTTGTTCCCGTCTTCCGGATGAAAATTGATAAGGTGTTGACACATGGAGACCCAATTTCTTTGGTTGACTACTGGTAACCTAATCTCATAATTATGCTTATTTGTTACAGAAACTTGAAAACGGCTCCGGCGACGGTGCTGTCAACGGCGGAAATAGCGGGCCGGTTTGCGAAGATTTGTTCTCTGAGATTCACGGTGCTACAATAGGGAATCTCGAGAATCAACTGGAGGCAGCGCGCAAGGAAAAGTTAGAACTTGAAACTAGATTAACCACAATTGCTCGACAATTCGATGCCGCGAAATCTGCGTGGTCGGAACGAACTGACGAAGTAATGGGAATTCTTGGTGCATTGCGGGCTCTTGATGACGATTCCGATAGCAGCAATGATAATGACGTGGAAAATAAAGCACAGGACGGGGCAGTGGAACAGAATAATGCAGTTGTGTTAGAAGCGTCTGCATTGGCGGCAACAACAAAACGCCTGGAGCGTAGATATGCTAAGGCTGTGACTGAAATAGCGCGGCTACAGTCAGAGTTGGCAGCAGGCGGCGGATCGGAAGCAATTGCTGCACTGGCCGAAGCTCGCAGCCAACTAGATACGCAGTCGTCTGAAATCACTCTGCTGGCGACTGACGCTGCTCTTCTTGCTCGGGTCGCAGGTTTCACGCATTCAGATTTGGCGTGCGCTCAAGGCGAGCTTATTGCCGTTTGTGAAACATTAGCACAAGTGTATCATCACGTTTGCGTCCTACAAGGAAAAACTCCCGACCGCGTGATGCTTGATCATCTCAAAGCCATTCGAGCACATAATGGACCTGCCGGAGCGGAGGTTCCCGAGATGGGAGATGTATCTGGTGCAGAGTCAGGGACCGATGATGGAATGCGTGGTGCAGGTATCCGCGTGATTGACCATGCTGCAAAACCCAGCCTTGCTAGGAAGTACCTCGACAGTGTTATTCGTGAGCAACTACAGTCAGAACATGGACGTTCGAAACTAATTGATGCGGCTCTGGACGTTAATGTTAACCAAACATTTGGCCAGACAGAAAGCAAATCGAAGCAGTGTGGGGATAATCTTATCGGAGCTCCAACAAAGAGAGAAGGAAGTGTATACCAAGTAATTGATACGATTCGTGACCAAATTCGGTGCCTAAAACGGTCGATCGATGGTGCAGTGGACGCTGCTCGTGCACAACAAGCACAAGAAGAGACGGCAAATGCAGCCTCAGCTGCGTCGTCATATGAGTTGGAGGAATTGCAGTCGCAAAATTTGAAGCTACGAGCTATGCTGTCAACAAAACGTGAACAGATTGCTACACTAAGGACGGTGTTAAAGTCGAATAAGCAAACAGCGGAAGCGGCGTTGAGCAACCTGAAGCAAAAGTATGAAAGCGACAAGGAATCAGTAAACGAAACTATGGCCAAGATGCGAAACGAACTTAAAGGACTCAAAGAAGATGCTGCTACGTTCGCCTCGCTGCGGGCTATGTTTGCAGCTCGCTGTGAAGAGTTCCAGGCGCAAGTAAGCGTGATTTACTGTATACAAATGGGCGACAGAACGGTGTACTATTTTTGAAAACAAATTGCACTGTTTTCCATTGGTTGAGCAAAATTATTATACATTGTTGCGTTCAAATTAGTTGACTTTCACTGCATTCGCTGAAAATTTTGCCATGGGTATGACATACGTTGCGGGCTCCAGAGGTTACTCCGAGGTTACTAACATGTCTTTCTTAACGCTTGCTTTTATGTTTATGTGTTCTGAATCAATATTGAACATTTTGGGATCTTATTGAGCGGGGTAGTGGCGAACATGGGCTGTTTTAACCAATAGGGGGGGATCGGCGAGTGGAGGGATCGCCCACAATAGAGAGGCCGATTTAAAACGAAGCGCACGTCTGTGGTATACTTGAAGCTTGTCTTATCACCAAGGTGTTGAATATGTAATTTAGACAGATGTGCATTGCTATATTGAGAATTAAATTAAAATTAAATTAAATTAAATTGAGCACAAAATGAGTGACCGAATATCAGCCACGTTGCAACGAATATAGATCGATTATTGTGCCCGCAATTTTCAAGCGCATAAAGGATGATTTGCTGTGCAAAATATACCAAAAACAGCTATTATAATATGCTTCTAGCGTATACATACCGAAGCAGGGGGTTATATGGGCTACCCCTGAGGCATCGGACCCCCCCTCCGAAGGCGCGTGGAATAATTTGCAAAAATGGGGTGTGATGGAGACGAAAGCCCGATTTTTTGTCACATTCCCCTTCCGAGAGCCCGTACACCACCCCCCAAGACGACCTAACCCTTCGTCGACCCCGGCTACCCATTAAGACCTCGGAAAAGACCAAGCAGACTGAGCCCAAACACATCTATATAGCTCGAGTAGTTGCAGATATATTACCATTTTCATGTGTTTTGAGGTCTCATGGGCTCATTTTGGAAACCGTATTGACCCAAATCCTGTATTCTAAGAGCGATGCGTAGCAAAGCAATATACAGGTTTATAGAGACTTATTTCCCCTGCAAAATGAACCCAATTCGACTGGTATCTGTACCGGCTAGTTGTCGAATTGCAGTAACGTGATTTTTGGGCACGTTTGGCCCGTTTTTTGGAAGGAAGATGTTGGATTCGGGCTTCGCGCCTAACAATAGTGCACAAATAGAGATTTCAAGCTTTCAAATGAACTATTTGCGCGAGTCGATCCGCGCAGCCCAAGTTGGGCTTTGCTCTGCACATTGAGCTCACTCACTCAGAATTCAGCAAATATCTAGCACAAAATAAGATATATGTCTACTTTATAAAAATCGGCTACACAAATAATTCGCACTGGTATGTTAATATTTCATTATGTAGTGCAACTCATCACAAGTGCAGACAAAATACCACATTATTTGCTCGCCTGTAATGGCTCCAAATTAAACAAGCCACGAAATTAAGTTTGATGATTTTGGGATACCGAATTGAATTTTCTGGCCCAAAAGAAAGAACAGAAGCAATACGTTGACGGTATCACGGTGATCATTTTAAGTACATTTCAAGGAACATTGTGTTTCATTTCTTTTTCTGGTGATCGAAATGTGTGAAAATTAGTCAAAACTTTCAACAAATATTATCTAAGCGCCGTTTTTACGTTTTAAACATACCGTACATTAAATCTACAGCGTATTCGGTTTCATCACATTCACAACACCAAAGTGTTTATGTGTTTAATAACGCTATAACCCATCGTTAACCTGTAACAGCCAATAAACTTCTTTTGTCAAATTTTTGAAAATTTCAATTTTCGGAATATGTTAAAATTTGTGTGTTAGTAGTTGTTGAAGATAGTTGCTCTGGCAAAAAAGTGTGTATATACCGCATTTGTAGCTTTCGATGAACCGAATCTACAACAACGCGCTTCTAATTTTTTGGTACGGCGACCTTGATAGCATTATAAATAGAAATCTTCGAGGAACTATGTCCAAGGCATTGATTTTTGTGTATGGATATAATTGAATAAAAATTAAAGTTTGCAAGATATTTTGATATGCAATCCCATCAGCATTTGCTTAAAATCTAGACGACTTATTTGTTACTGCACAATAATATCACTGGTGTACCTGCGAGTGGCCGGAAATAAATAATGCCCTAGCCATCTCATTTGATATTCGCTCATTCCAAAGGTGATTTCATTTATGATGCGTAATGTAATTGACACATTGTCTGTCAAGTTCTGAGATTTGATTCGTGGTGCCTGCGTGACACGCCGGTGTTATGATGCCAAGTTTTGACTGAAAAGTTATCGGTAAAATTTGGTGTTCTTGCTGACAGAACAGTGTTTTCTAGGTTTTCCCATGAGTCTTAAATACCGGCAGTGATATTAAAACTAAACTGTGCCTCCCGTTCCGTAATGCGGAATAGATTAAAGACTCGGCGGGGGGTTGTCAAAATGTGTCGCAACAAATCATGAAAATGTAGCCAAGACTGTCCATACATATTTGTTTACTCGCGCATTTGATAAAATACACACTTCTAGAATTTGAGCTGTTATAGTTGCTTTATTTCGTTGCTGAAATTATGAAAGGAGCTCCGAGAAAAGATTTGTGGCGCTCAAGACACGGGGGAATATATTGAGGAATGATAGGGAATTTCTTGACCCATCGAAACTGGGAAATTGTTTTCCCGGAATGGCAAAGAATCTCATGCGCGCCGCTCCTATCCGTTCTTGACACCCTGGATCTATGTTGCACCGCGCACTCGCTAACTATGTAATGGTTTATGGAACGAGTGTAACTTCTTCACGGCTCGGCCATTGCCATAATGGAACAAAAAACTCTGTGGTATCTTGTGTAGTACTTATTCGTATTTGAATATGTACAGTGAATATTATATGTGTATGTGCAATATAATTCGGTCACAATATGTGTTTACAAATGTCTTGTTTGCTGTTCTGTCTGTGTTGGGTGAAAATAAATTACGTCATCAATACACACTTTGCATCTGTTTGTGTTCACATATTTCCTCTCGACGCCATGGATTTCAGGCGAATTCCAATTCCTGATACTAATGAGCTGCTTATATATACGCTTAATAGGTTCGCAATGTCCTCTCGGTATATGAGGGTATTGCTGTCGCATGGTGGTGTGCTGATTCCGGCGGGGAATCTTGGTTCTGAAGGCTTAGGGGGTAATCAAAATTTTTCTCCACTTTTTCCATTTATTATTCATAGTTTGTCTTTGCGCATTTCTATATATATATATATATATATATATATATATATATGATTTGTTTGCAATTATGAGCAAAATCACAAAAACATTGTACGAGAAAATTGCATGAAAAAGCAAAAATGAGAAAAAATGGTGAAAATTGGCATAAATTGGTGAGTATTTTAGCGAAATCTGAGGGAAAATTATGAGCTTTAAACATTTCAAAAAAATTGACTCCCCTGACCGAGTTGACAGACCTTGTGCACATACGATATACACATGTAACCCCACAGAAAGGGGAGAAATCAGTATGAAGGGTCCCTCCAATCGCAGGATTATGTGAAATTGCTGTCGCATGGCGTGAGTCCAAAAACCGTACATATGTAGATGATTAATTTAATATGGGGAATGGAAAATTAACATAGAGACTCAATTTTTGTATGTTCACGTTGGTAAAATGAGTTTTTAACGTTCAAAAATCGTAGGTTAGGTAAAACCCTCAGAAGCACATGGGAAATACAATAGTTCACTTGTCAAGATTCTTATCCCGTATCTTAGTTTTAGCTGTGATATAAAAATATTAACTCGTTTTGTGGCGCTACCCATTTTAGCCGCTTTTTCAAACCAAGCAACGGAATGCTCTTCAATCTTACTTGTTTTGATTTAACCATATAAAATAACTTAAAAATGGCCACTGTTGCCTTGGGAATATCTCAGTTATGAATTTTAGCGCCTTCACTATAGTTTTGTTAGGAAATCAATGTTATTTGCTCTTAACACCAGCTGTTGGGTTATATTTTGGAGATGAAAATGCGTTTCAGCGGTATTATTGCTTGTTTTACCAAAATGCAGTAGTTGGATCATTAGGTTTTTTATGGCTTAGCTTTATGTTTAGGCGTAGAACTCTATTTTATTAAGCTTCTGCAGTCACACCAACCGAGCAGGCAATAACCGAAATCATAACTATAAACCGGAACTATCCATTTATATCGGATCCGCAACCGGACTCCAGTTATTCCCTACAACTGAGTTCCAAATGTTTTGCAGATTAGTGAATCCGCATTTATATGTATGGTTACTGTCATGCGCAGAGATCTTTATAACACTTGAAAGAAACATGATTTCTGAATTATCAAACCATGCTTGCAACACTGTTGTATTGCCATATTTTGTCTACATGTTATACTCACCAACATAACTTCTGTTATGCTTTGCCAAAGATAATATGTTTTGATAAACATTTTGTGTTTACTGCTATGGTGTCACCTCAATTTCAGAAATGTAGAGGCGAAATTGAGAAACAACTCGGATCACCACCGTAACTTTAATATATCTGACACATTTTATGTGCACTGTTTACCTCGTAATTTCGGGAATACGGAGGCTAAATTGGAAAATAATGCGGAGCACAATTTATCTCTAATATATCTGACACATTTTATGTGCACTGCTATAAATAATGTCACCTTTTATTTTCGGAATGCGGAGTCTATATTGGATAACAAAGCGGTGCACCACCGCAACTTTAATATATCTGACACATTTTATGTGCACTGCTATAATTTCACCTCTTAATTTCGGGAAAGGGGAGGCTAAATACGGAGAACCAGGTTAACTGTAATATATCTGAGACATTTTATGTGCACTTCTGTAATGTCGCCTTTTAATTTCGTAATTAGGGAGGCTAAATTGGAAAACAATACGGAGCATCGCCCTAACTCTGATATATAAAGACATTGCTATGAAGTCACTTCTTAATTTCGGGAATAGGATGCTAAAGTAGAAAACAATGCGGAGCACCACCTTAACTCTAAAATATCTGACACATTTTATATGCACTGCTATGATATCTCCTATTAATTTCGGGAATGCGGAGGCGAAATTGGAAAAGTTGTCGGAGCACCACCTTTACTCTTAATATGTCTGACACATTTTATGTGCACTGCTGATGTCACCTCGTAATTTCGGGAACGCGGAGGCTAAATTGGAAAATAGTTCCACAATTTAACTAATATATCTGACACATTTTATGTGCACTGTTATGATGTCACCTTGCTTTCAGAAGTGCTGGAGCGAAACCGGAAAACATTTCGGAGTACCGCCCTAACTCTAATTTACACATTTTATGTGAACCGCTATGATGTCACCTCAGAAATTTCAGAAATGTGGACGCGAAATTAGAAAAAATGCGGAGCACTACCCTGACCCTAATGTATTTGAGAATATATGGCTACATCATACAACTTATTGTGGAATTTTTTGAAAAAGTTTGTGTTTACAACGCGTGCATTTTATCGCTGCACAATTGAATTATTGGCTGATATAGTCTAATATTGATATTGCTACATGGAAGATTTTGTTTCGAACCGTATCAATAGTCGATCTAAATTTTGACTCATTTTCTCCGTCGTTATATTACAGGTGATTTTGCGCTGTCGTTATTGTGTTTTGTTACCCGATATCGAATGTGTTCACCGCTCTACGTAAAGCAATAAGTTTGAAATTCGGCTTATCGGTCACGCAGTGATCTAGTGATAATGGACACTTAAGTTTGACCCTCGTATATAAAGCCAAACGCATGTTGATCAAATCACATTATTTATACACGGATTTTTTCTCGAATCAGTTTTATAATTTTGTTTTACAACAGAAACTACTCAATTTTGAGCAAAACATAAGCATTTCTTTACTTTCAAACTACATGTTTTGCTGTGCACAAACGTCGTCAACTGCAGTAGTATAAAAAGGGCTTTAGCAAAACTGGAGAGCTGCTAAATAGATAATGGGCTGATGGCTGTAGTTAAATATCTAACATTGCATATTTGGAACCTGATACTGCGTATTTTAACTCTTCGATAACAAAATTCACTGCGATACCATTTTTAGGTTGAAGACCTTCAGCGGCAAGTATCGAGCGCGGAAGAAGAAAAGAAAACGCTCAATTCGTTGCTTCGTATGGCAATTCAGCAAAAGCTTGCGCTCACGCAACGGTTGGAGGATTTGGAAATGGATCGCGAGCGGCATAATATTCGGCGACAACAGGGCGGCGGTGGTCGAATGGGCGGCGGCGGGCCGAACGATCCACGGAGTTCCGGTCGTCCGAGCATACCGCGTGTCGGTGTGCAGTATCCAGCATCGGCTCCGTCCTCAGCTCGTCGGCCAGGCCCACCGATCGCATCATCGCATCATTCCGTACCGCAAAAGCGTGATTACTAACGTCGCATGCTTAAACCAGATCGCGCGGAGAACGGCAGTGCTTTAAACAATAACGCTGTCGATTATAGTAGCAATAAATCAGCTGTATTTGGATTTGGAACATAATTTATCCTTGAAGCTTCTTGGTAGACGCTTGTGCCTAAATTGGTTCGTTTAGTTGGTTGCCAATTAATACATTCAATGGCATGAAATCGTGCAATGCAGCACAGCAGAAAGATGCAATGTATAGTTCTTGGAGTCAATAAACGATGGCTGTGAGTCGATGTAGCAACAGGAGCCCAGCTGATTTTAATGTTTTTGAGTTGCCGCTGTTACTACGCCAGTGGAATCCAAGGTCCGGTAAAATTTTACCAATTTTGAAATTGATCGGGCTCATAATGTTGCCTGAAACGTCTTGCTAAAATTCACAGTTCGCCTTCGGTGCGCGGGTGGGTGGCACAGGGGTTCCAGCCCCTTCCTCCGAATTTGCATGTAGGTACGACACCTATATCTGTTATCAAGTTCCAAAGTGTACACAAACTTGGTGAATTATTTTGTATTAAGGATTTATATCCTTCCAGAATATATATTAAAGTAAGCCGTATACTCCATATGATATCTGTATGTACTATATATATATCTAATATATTGTATTAATATTTGTGCATATATTTTACAGCGTAAGAATTTTTTAAAACCGCTGAAACAATATTTTAAAACTGTGATGGAATTATAGCTATTGTATGTTAAAGCGATAATAGGAAAATCAGAATAAGATAAGATTTTGCAGAATTTATGAAATTTTAGATAAATCAACACTGTGTAGTAATTACTTGGAAATACTTACTGAATTTAAAATTGTAATTGTTACTGAATGTGAATGGGGTAATGCTCGTACCTTTTATTATGCCGAATTGTACATATTGTTTATTATATCTTTTATTGTATATTATATGTGCAAACTGTCACACTGTTTTGATGACTAATGATTATTGTTTTCTTTGTCGTATCTGCAGGAATTTGGAATACTGCTAAGACGATTTTAAAACGGCTTTTTAGGTTGCATTTTTAGGTTTCGATTGCAGTAATATATTGAAGTTTTGCTGTAGGTGTTTGCTTACGTAAAATGCTAACTTGCAATGGATACGACAATCCAAACTATGAAACTTCCAGATATTTAACTTAAAGTTACGTCCTACGTTCACGATAAAATATTTCAAAAATTTATATGTCACAACGGTTTTGTGTAGTTTTTGCAATATCACCGTCTTATTACAACCAGTAACAATATTGTGGAAGCCATGAGTGTGCGAAGATTTTATCAGAAACAAGATTATAACCGGTTTTGCAGTTTAATCAGTGTTATGTCTATGAAAAAGTTGTAGCAGAGTATGATACTTGGTCACACCAAGAGTCGATGATAGTCAGCGCTGCCGACACTTCAGATTTTCGTTGTTTCCTTCCGCGGTACGTCGCGGTTGTTTTCACCCTTACCCCGCCAGGTCTATGGCCTACTTGGCGGATCAGGAACTTAATGGTCAGGAACATGGTGGGGTGTAGATAAATGGTCTAAGAGCCTGGAGTGGTATCATTTTATGTTCAAGAACCTGGTGGGTGTATAGATTTAGTGGTTCAAGAACCTAGGGGTTTAGGAACGGGGTTTCAACAACGTGGTGGGGGAGGGATTTGGCGGTCAAAGAGTTTGGTGGGGTAAAAGCCGATTGCCCAAGTACCTGGTTGAGACGGGCCATGCTTATGACCAGCCATTTGGGGAGGTGTAAGAGCGGAAATGACCACGACATACTGCGCGAACTAAAACCATCGCTCGTGAGATTATAAGCAACTATTGCTACAGCTCCTCCAGAAGCCTTGGTTGTGTTGGGTACCCCCAGGGAACCTTGAAGGGGCACCCCCGCAATTCTTATGAAATGTAGGATGAAAAACGACCACATTATTATGTGAAGTAAAGTGCAAGATTTTGATCGAGTATCATACTCCTCTGAAAACATTTAATGGAGTTTTGATGTAATCCAAAAGAATATATTCGTTCTATAGCGATGGTCCTGTGTACGATTGTGACCGGATTTAATATTTCTATATCACATTCCTTAGTATTATTTAACACAGCAATTTGAATTACCGTCGTTTACATTCGTCTGGCTGCTGAATATTTTTCCTCTACAAGAGCACATCGCGGTAGTAAGTAATGCAAACACTGTAAGATTATGTTTCACCATTTTTTACCATTTCTACAATATACGTATAATATGTATGTATATAGTGTTTATTATATACGTTTTCTGGCTGTTCCATTTGGTTTTATATGTAAAATATATCGATTAGCGCAGCTGATCATACCTTTGATCAACCCACGAGTAATAGTAATAATATCAGTAATGCACTAATATATATACAATACAATTATGTTTATGTCTTATAATTCTCATTCCCGTGTCTTATGTATCATGGTGTGAAATATATTTATTATTAGTAGTACCTAAAAATTACTGTCACACATAGGCAGTATTGTCGATTTGGAGCGAGGGCTTATTTATACGAACAATTGTGGATTGCGCATTATTATTTAGAACTTAGATATACGAAATTAGTGGCCAACGAAGTGGTATTGTGTGAGCAATCGAAGGCCACTTTTTCTTTGTTGGTGCATACCCCGTAGCACTGTCACTGTCGCATTGGCAATAAACTCGATCATATTTAACTAGGCATTTAGATAGGGTAGCCAGTTATTATTCCACGTGTTATTTGGCTTAATAACAATAATAGCCAATGTACTTTAGGGGGGAGTTTAATGCATGCTGTGCCGTTTTCGATATACTAAGCCTTAGGTTTATCCTAAGCTAAGGTCCCTATATGTGCCATGTACTAAACCCAAGTCGGGGAGCTACCGCCCCCCGAACCCCCTTGCTCTAAGCTGTTCTTTTTTCTAACGTTATAACGTTCGGCCCCTAAGGGTGACATGGGCCACAATAATGATAATTGATTTTGTTTCTAGCCACAGGGTCAGGGATTATATTATGTATGACTGAGTTTTTGTATTCAAATATTCAAAGCGTGACCAGTTAATAGGTAAGAGCGCCGATTCCAGTTTAGACAGCTACTCGTGCCTGAAAATACCATTCGAATTTTTGATTAATGAGTTTAGCTGCAGAAGCCTAAGCGGAGTAAACTATAGATACGCGATCGATGTAAATAATTAATTTTATTGATCACTGCCGTTTGTTGGGTGGAAGCGGGGTAAAATTGAATTTTTTGGAACAAAATGAAACCAACATATATGTTTAATTAAAACATGTAATAATCAATATTAACCTATCTCCATTGTTTATACGTAAATCGCCCGACAGCACGTTTGTAAACTCAGTTTATGATGTAATATTGTAAAACAATGCAATATATTGTTTTGAGCCATTTATAGTTTAAAAGGTGACCAATATGAATTGGTGGTGCAGCACTTTACTCAAAAGGGGCGCTAGTGATGTTTTTGCAAAAAAATGGGGTTAACTGGTTTTTGCATGCTCAGAAACTGGAGTGACCCCGAACCACTGCTGTAGTTGCTTTGTCACTGGCCAGAGCCAAAGTTGCATTTTGATGTGCAAGCCCAGACTAAGCTTAAGCTAAATAGTTGTGGAATTTGCCAGTTGTAGATGCTAGGGCAATCGGGAAATTGTCATAATTCCGGTTTGAAGTTTACGTTGCGCTCTCAGTTATTAATTTATTCAGCACTGACAACGCGCATATAAGTAAGGTATTCCACATTTTTTACCTGTTAGTAAAATATATGAGATCGAAAATCATCGGTTTTGTTTATGCATCTATTATGTATTGTTATAATGTGCCTTTTTATTTCACATATTTCGATTATAGTTCACTGTTTTCTATTATTAGTTTATTTATGCAGAATTTTTATGTATGTAAACCTGCTTATGTATATATTTACTATATTTTGATAGTTGCGTGGAAAAAAATTTTTTAAGAATTTTGAGTGGAATTTTGTAGAAGCAAATTCGGATAAAGTTTGGTTTTTGTACCATTTTCGGTGTACCTACTGATTACATATACATAAGCATATCTTGTTGATATATGTATACAGTGTTATTTTAAAATATGTTTTAGGTAAAATTCGCAAGGATTTTTTATTTGTGAATTGCAACTATTGCTATTGGAATTCCTCATAAGTAAAATCTCTTCATTTTTAATTGGTGTGACGGAGCGAAATATACTCTTATTTTTTTAAATAGATTTAGTGAATCGTTTAAACTTTATACTAATATATACCACTAATTTAGCATCTCATTAACCAAGAAAATATTCACAAGCTCGAACATATATATAATTATAGGCAGCCCTGACGAGTAGGACCAAATAATGCATCATTTACAATAAGATTCGTGCGCATAGTCCTAATTATGTCACGCGTTCAAATGGGCTAGCTACATAGTCCGCGAACATTACGTTTTAGTATACGTATCTAAATAATGCCCCAAAGGCTGTATACTGTTAATTGTATATATTAAAAGCAAATATATTACTTAAAATTAGTGTGAGAAACCATAGAACAATATACTATTACACTAAATACAATACTAAATGTAATTTCTCAGTTGACAGTGCAGTAGCATGGTCTGTTTGTCACACAGAACCTAGCTAAATTCCCTGTTTGTCACATTAATGTACTAGAACCAGTGCTGGCCCTAAGGGATCCCAGCTGCACTACCATTTTTCTAGATGTGGTGCCCGGACAACCCGGGCTTCCACGATGCCCCGGTGAACCGCTAGTTGACCTACGGCAATCGCTTAGCTTAGCCGGCGGGTTTACCAGGGTGTTCGGCCATTCCCCTATTATGGCCCACGTGTCTGGTGATATGAATGTCCCCTGAGGGAGGGTCAACTCCTAAGCCTGCTCACAGGAAATAAGGCTGACCCGCTATTCCCTCGCCAGTCTCAAATTCTCCATAAACTAAATTTCAGTGGCCCGAATACCGCGCGCGTGAATTTTTTAACAAGGCTCATCTCCGGTGACGATACCACTGGGGAGCTGCCCCCAGACCCCTTTTTGTTTTGTCCAGGTGGTTGTGCCAGGCGGCGGGTGAGGGACCTCCGCCTGCAGTTATATTATCATAAACCATAAGTAAGGTGAGTGAGTATATTTTCTTAGTGTCTTGACAACAAATGGCTGTTCATTGCCTTATGCCCAACGGTCAATGTGATCCAACTCGACTTGGGTAACTGTAATTACACAACATCGCTGGTAAGCAATTGCAACAACTTCAGATATTTACTGTTGAACACGCGTACATAAGAACACAAGAGATCGGCACACATAATGACTGAAATGAGCATTATGATTAAGATAGTAACAAGGTACCGTGCAGGGCACCATAATCTGAAATTACATGTGTGGTGTGTCCCCTTTGGCCAGATTTTCTTTCACCGCGCACTATGTAAAACTCCGTTCTATTATTTCCTGCCCATCTGAGCGCCAAAACCATTTTCCAGTTGCTTCCCTTTGCTGGTACCTAGTCATCTTATGGACAATCCTCAGTGATTCCGGAACTCAGTTCGACAGTTATTTAAGAGTTTCCGCTCTCGATGCTCGCGGCCGATTCCACCTCCTTCGGGTTTTCGCAATTTGCTGGTGCTCTGTAGCGGAGTTATTCCTGCCAGGTCCGCGATCACTTGATCATCATGCTCTTTATCTAAAGATTTGCGCATTGAAGGACCCCGGTACTGCGGCTATTGATCGTGTACAGGGATCGGGGACAGCTAAATTCGATCACCTCATGCAATTAACCGCGTCCAGCCTAAAATTTCATTCCTGCTTAGCCTAAAACTCGTTCCCATTTAGCACTGATTTTCTTACCCCTGGAGCCAGACGCGGCGCGTCAGCGTCCTTTTATAGAATCCCATCGATCAAGGTTACATCAAAATTTCATACACTCGCTAGATTCAGTTATTGGGGACTCTTGGGACCGTAAAACCGCGACGGTGATCGCGACTGCCTCCAGGTTCGTAATTCTTTCCTATTTCTCCTTTCCCAACACTCGAATAAAATGTCCATTCCTTTTTTCTATTGGAGTACTTGAACGCATTGCCGTGAAAATTTTCGTAACGAACTTTGAATTTAGTGAAGAAATCCTAACACCCGCCGGACCAACCAGAAAATGATCCGACAGGCGGGGAACCAGTCGAGAATACGGTGGACATGATTTCAACAAGTGAATTTTGTCAATTTTAACAATTTTGTCGGGGCATGACCTTTACGGCCCGCGGAGCATCCTTCCGACGCTCCAACGGTCGGAAAGGCGGCCCTTGCGTTATCGAAAGAAAAAAAAGAGAAAACCAAGTGACATTCTCCACCGGAGCTGCCCGGGAAGAGCCCCACCTGGGTATAGCGAAAGACGAGCAACAAGGCGCTAAGTATCGTATGCAGAACAATATTTAGATCAATATCAATGGAAGAACGTATTTAGTGACTACGCGTTGACAGCCTGCACTGACTGACTCTGTAGATCCTAAAAATTATCTCACATGACTCAAGTGTATCATGATCTGATTTTTGTATTTAGCAAACGTAAGCTTGCAGATACCGATTGGTGTAACTCTTTGGCACATGAATTAATCTGTATTTAATAGAATGTTGAAGAAACTTTGCTGCAGCTGCGCATTGCACTTGGATCGTTTCGTCGAGTGCCTCATATGCTAGCTACTACGCTATCTATACTCCGTTGCTCGGTTTCTTAAGGTACGTCGCAAACCGAGCGAATTACAACCCACGCCGCGTGACAAAAATACAAATGTATAGCTTCACAATGTACGTTGTATCGTATGCGAGACGCTTTGCGGCAACGGGTAAACTTAAATTGAATACAGCTTTAATTCCGATTGTTTTATGGCTGACTTCGGCAATCCATACATGAATGTTGATCCATTTACTTGAGTGTCCTTGTTGACAAGTGCTTCTCTAATTATTCCTTATGGCTACCAAATAACAACAATGTCATTCCCGTCTACATTACGAAGATACTGGAGTTCGACAGTAGAAGCAGCGTCGGTATGTCTTTGTTTTAAAGTCAAAGCGCTTCGACAAATGGAAAATGTCCCAGAACAATTAGAATGACTTTGTAAGAGTCCAGTTATTTTTGAGAGGAAAAATCTTTTTTGAACATTTTTTCTTGTTAAAGTAAAATTTATGAATTCTTTTTCCTCACGCCAGGTTAATTTAGCAGTGTCAGCAAGAATCCCGACCTGATAGCAATAACCATGTGCTTCATACTTCATCACCGGTAAAGCTTCACGCTCTGGAAAACAACAGTAACTAATTTTTCTTTTATTTTCTGTTTTCTAAACGTTAAGGCGTAAATTTCACAGTAGTTTTTATCTCAACTGCTCTTGATACTTCAGTGAAGTGCTTAGTGATTTCAGTACACAAATGTTCGTACATAACAGAATTGGGCTCTGGCTGATTCAGATACACATAGAACGATTTTGATTTTACTCTAATCATGAAGCTGTGGTGCGTGATGCTCTGATAATTCCGGATTATATATTAGCAGAGCATAGTTGCCGTGCTAATTCCACCCGGGATAAGTAAGTGATATTCAGCTTTGATACCAAAAAGTCACTTCGCTATTCGCAGTGTAAAGAGGCGAACACACACTGTGCAATGAACCATTATAGATTTACCACAACAGTGGTCATATTGCCAACAAAAGCTAAGTGATAGTTTATCTGATGATTGTTGTGTGGTATGCTTTTTTGAACTGTTTTTCCGACACGACAGTTTCCTTACAAATACTTACCACAGAAACAATTCTCAGAAGAAGAATAGTTCGGTAAAAAAATACACGTAAACGTGGGCGAGAGAATGTAAACGAGATTTACATATAAACATCAAACGATGATTATAATAATAAATTTGGTTGTCTAGAATAAAGAAAGCAGTCTGATTTTAGGATACCCCAGATCACCTAGGACTCACCTAAGATATACGTCCTATAGTGCGAGATGCCTTAACACTAGTTCCCTTCTAGATTGACTTAACAAACGCAACGCGACTGGACTTCAAATGACAATCTACATTCCAATAACTTAATAATAAAAGCAAAACAACATATATTACAAACGATGGCTCAGTGCATTGGTTGAGTAGGAGGTGCCCATTAGTGCACGAAACTCTCGTTGTCCATTTACAGATATAAACCATGCTTATATACACAGTGATTTATACAGATCATATAAGCAACAACTATTGACATCTATTGCATGCATACATGTTCGAAGTCCGAGGTGACAAAGAGGGGCAGACTGATCCTCGGTGCGGGGGGAGTTTCGGATTTGGCCGCCCAGTGCTGGAATGGTAGTTGGGTCGATAGGTCATGGATCGCGTCATTCGCGATTTTCAGTGGTTCCCATGGGTGTTGGGTCACACAAATCCAATAATTTTAACCAGTTATTAACTGGAGTAGCGTAGTGCTCTTTATGACGGTTTTCATAGCATCGAATACATTGAACATATACATTCGTGTTGTTACCATGATTTGTAATAAAGCGCTTCAATTGTTAGCTTTTACTCCATCAAAAGTACTGCATTCTTACACAAACCACAAATTGACTCTTACAGTTTGGAAATATCCATACAACATTTGCGTAAATTAATACACCTCCATATATATATATACGCGTACATTGATTTATATATCCATCCCTTTATAATATATACTTATCCATACATACACATATATATAGCTAATATATATACTATACATAGTTAATATATACTATACATAACTAATATACCATACACACATATATATATATACTACATACATAGCTTATACACATACCGAAGCTGATGCTGCTCATGATCCTGCTCCTCCTCCGGCTCCGGCTCCGGCTCCTGGGCTGTACTCCTCCCTATATACTACTAACTATATATAGAGTCAATTCTATGCTTTCCAAGAACTCTAGACAAAGTTGGCGTTAATCGATAGTTACGACAAAAATTTATATTGGTTATGATTATACATGCTCGTAGAACCTGACAGGTCAGCTGAACCCCTGACGGCCGCACAGGCGCCTAACCCAAAGGAGCCAAAGACGCTGTTTCCACCTAACCCAATCTCGCGGTGTAGCACCCACAACTTGGTCATGAATAGACATGAATCAGCTAGGAGTGAGTCATGGCCCACGCTGACCCATGCTGATCTGGATTTCATAGCGCATAAATAAAATTTGATTCGTGATTTTCTAGTTAATTTCAAAAGTTTGTTTACCGTTTGCGATACCTTTATCGGGATTTTCGATGTTTCAAAAATGCCGATACTGATATTGTGAATATCGCCAGACATCGATTCCGATAAGCAGCCAAGACCTATTCGCTATAACTGTATTGGATCAAAACTAGTTCTTAACTACTCTATAACGCAGCTAAAATCATACGGTAAGTTTGCGAAATGACTATTGTACAACAGTTGGCTAAATACAGTGTTTGTACTTTATTTTTGTCGGGCAAGTGTAAACTTTAAAATCAACTGTATTTTGAAATGGTTACTAAAATTCCCAAAATTTTGCAGCTTAAAAACCTGCGTAATTTTTGCACCTGATCGAAACATAAGCACTGTGTTGAAATAATGTGACCTACCATAGCATTGACATACAGTGTCAAACTGGTGCGGTTCAACGTGAAACATTGCACAAAATTGTGCTGAATTTCTTGTTTAATACAAAATTTGGTATTGTTTCTAAAGCTCGATTCAGCGCAAACTCATACATTGCCACGTGCGCTAAAAGATCAGTAAAATTACTGAAATCTCTACTGTATAAACCCGCATTTGCTTTCTATACAGCGTGACTTTTTCGTTGGCTTCATATAGATTAATGAAAACAAATACTAAGCTTGTAACGCCATGCATTCTTAGTAAAAATATACTATAGTATAAAACTATTATATATTTCATCGATGAAAAACCCTGAAAACCGTCA
>JASANE010010516.1:0-57278 GCA_030248225.1 Trileptium ribeirensis
TACTCGTTCGTTACGTATACTACACTAACAAGCGATTTCTTACCAGCTACATAACAAATGAATTGCTGCATGAAAATGGTATATTTTTAATTTATAGGCATTATCTGAGAATCAAATTACGGGAACACCTTTACACGCGTCATACCAAAGCGCTCTTACTGATTTTGCTGTATAATATACCACTGTTACACTTGTGTCTATCAATTCAAAGTAATCCATTAGCATACGAATTAATCGAGTGCTGTGACATATATGTATGATTTGCAATCTGTCAGATATGGGCGGAAATAAATGCATATTTTTTGGGAACCGCTAGCGAAAATTCGCCCACGGCTCATGAAAAGTTCGCAGCTTTTTTACGAACTATTCACTAATCTTCTTGCTGGCGATTTGCTCTCACTGTTTTCGTAACTGTACATATCGAAAATCTAAACTAACCGTGTTCCTTAGCCATCTGCATTGTTGCTAAATGCTCAGCCCAATAAACTGGCGGATCTTCTAAGACAATAAATGGATTATGCTAAATATGACAATTTATAAAAATGATGAATATAACGCTTCCATCATAATAATTACATGATATGCACATAGTTACTAGGTATCCATCCAGTTGATGAAAGTTTCTCTTGGAGGTACGTGATAAAATGATTTGCGCATTCAGTACTATAGACTTTTTAAGCTGTGTCGAATTAATGACTGTTGTTGTCATGATGGTTTAATAAAAGCTTCACTTAAAAACTATGTTACACTTACATATTATTTCTAGCTTTTTGTTATATCGTACGCTAAGATGTCGAAAAGGACTAAAAGGAAATTTGAACGCAATTTCAATAATTATATATCCTACATATATCTGCAGAAACTATGTAACTCCTATTTGAATGAAATCATAAGCAATTTTAGATCTAAACTAATTCCACGCAGTTTAATGATGTACTTAAATTCGGTGCAACAGCGGCGATTTCGTATATTTTTCGAAGGCCTAGGAATCTTGGAGAGATGCAGGAAATTATTAAAAATGTATATTAAAATATATAAAAACCAACGTGGTCAAGAAGCATGATTGACCATATTAAAATAGAGGCCATTATCAAACTTATAACTAAACCAATGCTGGTATATTCTTACTTAAACCATTATGATTACCATACAAACCGGAAAAGCAACATTCGTATTCAGAAAATATAGAGGATCTGACAAAGGCTTGTGTAAAGCGTAACACAGCAAATTCGTATATAGTTTTAGATGAATGGTAGTTTTCTGATCTGACTGACGCCTTTCAGAAGACGTGTAATTTTTCTGGAAAAAACTCAGTTTTCAGTGAATAAGACTAAAAGGGCGACCATGCGACCAAGACCGACTTAATAACGTCCCAACTTCAAAGTGTTGCTGAGACTAATATACTTACAGCCCTCATATTTTCAGAAACCGAATATATAATATACGTATAACAAAATGTCCAATACTAGACTTAATTTGGATCAAGTTGTACGATAATGATCCCGGTATTCGTATTCAAGGCCCCTAAATCACTAAACTATTACTTCGATTAATAACACATTTGATCCAACAGGCTCCGTAGCTGACTTGCCCTAAATGGAAAGCACCGACGACTTCTGATGACGCTGCGATAGCTGACATTTCCTATGATGTTGACAATAGTCCGACAAGGTCTGCGTAATGCGGAAACTGTCATCAATAAATCGGCTGTTTTCCACATTTTTAAGAATCTCGGTCTAAAACTTTTAGAAAGAGTGAACTGGTGCTATGAATGATGATGATTATGATCGCAGGGTGAATTTCATGAAAAATGGCTACAACGTCTCGACCATCATCCAGACTTAGCTCACGAAGTTATTTGGGTCGAGAAAACAATTTTAAACTGAACGGCCACGTTAACCGGCATAAGAAAAAATTTTTATTGGCATGAAGAAAACCCTCATAGCACTATCCAACATCATATGAATGCTTCTGGTATGACAACGGATTGGCATATGGTCTGGTCGATTCTTTGGGTCTGTTCTTTTACGATGGCACTGTGAATACAGACAACTATTTAATACATGCTCCGAGGAAAATGAATTTTATCCTCCAATATTCAATAGAAACTAAACGTGAACAGACTTCACTTTATGCAGGAGGGCGCGCCTTCTCGTTTTGCGCCGGCTGTGCGCAATTGGTTTTACAAAACCTTCCCTGACCGCTGGTTGGGGCGCCGAGGCCCTGTCGAATGGACTGCTTATCCCGATTTCTAAACACTCCCTGCCCTTTCTCCCCGTGATGAGTATTGAAGAGAATATATACACACGCAAACCACACACCCTCTTTTGCGTGAAAGCAAGTCGCAGGCATTGTACAGTGAATACGATGGTTTGGTTATCTAGAGTCTAACACGATCATCTTTCATTTCTTTTCCAGTGGTTTTCAATGGATTTAGACAAAATTCCCTCATTTCCAAAGGAGTAGGAGAGTACAGCTACGGATAGAAAATGAAAGCAATCTCTTCGGCAAGTACAGCTGTTAATTGTTAACAAACTGTTTTGCTAATAAAATTTGTTTTTGTTCTTCTGTCCTGAATATGTGCCCTAACTACATACTCATGTTCTACGAAAAATGAAGATGCAAGGACCCATTATTGCAAGTTTCTGGTACTCTGTTTTTTGTTTTCAAGGATTATAAGGTGGATCAACCCACGAGTGAGCAGCAAGCGGTATGACTACGAGCGAGTCATGTTTAGTACAGATATATAGGTTCTGAACGAATCACCCCATCATTTTTTGGAATCATTGAAAACCTTTATATTCAAAGCATATAACAAATTGCAGTATTAGATTGATAACCCATGAAATCATGCATGGTTCAAAGGAGATGGGTCCGACATGATACAGTAGAATACCAAAAGTGCATATGGATCACAAGTGAATGACCTCATCGTTGTCAGTGACCTGGAACACCATTATAACAGGAGGTTTAGCAAATTACGTATAAAAACACTGGATTGAAAGCCACGAAATCATACATAGTTCAAAGGGGTGGGTGGGCAAAGTCAACAGCACCACACCAAAAACAGTGCATCGGGCAGATAGTTTGAAACGAATCATTTCATCGTTGCCAGCATCCTCGTAAACCTTTATATTCACAGATGCTACAAAATATAACGGTACATTGAAAAGCACGAAACCATGCATGGCTTAAAGGTGATGCCAGGAAGTACAGTAACTGGTACAAAAAGTCCACAGCGGTCACAGATGCATTCAAATAAATCACTCTATCGTTTTCAGTATCTTCAAAAACCTTAAGCAAACGCAACAACATTAAATTGAATAGCACGCAATACTAGAAGACTATAGAGCGGGTCCCACGGATTCTATACCATTAAAAAGGATATACCGGTTACAAAATATATATACATTGAAATCAATCATCTCACCGTTTTCAACAATCTAGATTTAAAGTTTGTATATATAGTGATTTACGATTGTGCTAAAAATATGATATAATATATCCGTAATAGAACCAGAACTTCGATTTTTTTATCGGAACCGGAATGGGAACCTGGTCTTATCAAGAAAGCAAAATTAAAAGAAGCTTTAATGAATGCCTGGTTTTGTTGGGTATGAATGTTGAGTATATAGGGTTATATATATTACTAGTTAACCACGACGGTTTCGCTCTATTAACGGGACACTAAATAATTCGTTGCCCCTTGTGAGGTGCTGCATAGGGGCTATGAGAAATGCTAAATTAGGGCGGGGAGATTTATCTAAAACTTTTGCATTTTTCAATATTACATTGTACGTTCGTTGGTGACTGGACGGGGCTATCGGTTTTTTTTTCCCATATTAGTTCAGTAGATGGATACGACTAAAGCAACGTATTTCCAGGTGGTGTGCACCCAATTTGGCAAGTATTTCGAGTCCTACAGCGTAAAATATTTTTCTTAAAATTATAATTTTCCTGATGCGATTTTACGCGAATGTCGACTGTTATATATCACCTATATTGTCCTGTATGATTAGAGGGAAAAATCCTGCTGGAAGTAACCATAAATTTTTCTTCAACTTATACCACGAAACCAAAAGCGAGCTTTTTTCGAAACTTCTCAGCTCATAAGGTTATGCTCTGAAGCCATACTAGTGTGCGCTGAAAATTTCTGGAACTGTTTCTCTGAATGAGCGGCGGGTGTACTACTGTCTTTCTGTGCCTTAATAAATGTTTTGGAAGCTCAGTTTCGAACCTCGGAATAGGTAGTCAATGAACGCAGACTATCTACGCTTGCCTTCAGCCCGCCGTCACCAAATGGATTGCTGTTGTTAGACAGTCCTCCGGCGAGCTGTTAAATGCTCAAGAACATTGCCTTTGTTGTCTTCTTTCTTCGTATCTTTGAGAAAACTGATAAAGACACCTTAAAGGTACAGTTCGTCATAAAATTTACTAAGCAGAAACCGTTGGGCTGTAACTTTAATACGGGTATAGTTAACAAATGCTCGAACACTAAGTACTTCTAATGCTATAAATATGCTGCTAGTGTTTGATTAGTGTTATTTTTGTTCCTTACAAACCGTGTAGCAAAGGTCGATAAATGTGTGTTGGGAAATTAACTGACCGAAGCAAACGTATCAGAGCGAACACAAACACCAAGAATTTATTTTCGTTTTCATGTTATACAAATGCAGCATCGAGAATAATGCTTTTCAGTTGTGGTTTAGTTTGTTACCTAATTTTGACTGGAAATAAAAAAACTTTTTCTGCAACATACACTAAGCAGATATCCAAGACATTAAACCGGAACTTTGATTCCGGTAAAAAGTTAGCGGGATCCGGAACCCGACTTTTGCTGGAACAAGGAACTCAAATAAAACTATAGTATATAAAGCGTTTAAACTGAGTCCTCTAGGAACTCCATTTTGTATCCCATTTTCTTATCTATAAGTCTAAAGCATGTGTTAATGATCTAAACTAAAATGCGAGCAGGCGGTCATGTAACATTTTTGATATGAAGCCTGTGTTTTGAACTGAATAACTATGATCCGTCGTTCGCGAAAATAGAAAAGTACCATGGTAGTTGTAGAAGTTATTCCAAAATCAAGTCAGTGGCAAATAATTGCTTCTAGTCAGCTGCTAGTTACACTCTGCATACTTCTACGACATGTTTTCATCTACACACGGCGCTGTTTGTAATCAGAAGTAACTGTAAAGCAATTAAAAATTCGTTGAAATTGGAATGCTTTTATGGGAATTACAGGACGACCTTCCGGGGAAAATGTTTTCTTATTGTTATACATATTATTTACTTTAAACATCGTGCTTTACTATGATGCTAACATGCTGTTATATAATATATACTAGAAATTTAGCAACATGCCAAGTATTATAAAATTAAGAGAAAATGAGAAACTGTAACGTTAACATACAGTGGAACAACTCATTAAAAATATATATTCCTGTTACGAAACAAAGATGTATATAACTCACCAAAAATATTTATTAATCTGCTGTTCAATAATGCACAAATGCAGCAAAACTGATAGTCAAATATCTAATACACCTAAGTGGGTTAACTTTACCTCAGAACTGCTTACGAATTGTGAAACAACATATATATATCGTGTTCCGGTTGCGGTTCCGGCAAAGGGCAAAAACCATACCGGAACCGGAATTCCGGTTTAAAAATTTTGTTTGAAATTTTCCACGTTTTTGCTTTATCCTGTAATCCAAACATATGTAATATATATATACAATGATCATGCTATACAACCAAGCAAAAGAAAAGATTAACTAACCAATTTGCCGTGTGAAACGTAAGTAAGGCACATAACTAGAGCAGGAATTTTTCATAATAACTTGCAGGAGTTTGTTAAATCAAAGCCAGGTCGATGCTTGTAGCAGCTATTTTACACATCCAGAAGTCTGTCGGAACATGTGCATTAAACCGGTCCAACTCAGTAACAGAGCATCACTTACGCAGAAGTACTTAAGGTATGCTTGGCTAACATAAATTGCGTCAAGCAGCCGCCAGTGCGCTTGTTAACTTGGTAAATCAGTCTAAATTGAAGTAAACTAACGTTATCTGCAACGCAACTAGAAACTGCTTTCTTGGCAATAAACTGTATTGATTGAAACTGTGCGAGCAGCATCACAGTGTGTCTCATTTATAGCATTCTGATTAGAAAGTTATCATCATGATCTAACTGACGGGCACTGTTTGTCCAACGCTAGCCTAAACAGTGTCTCTGACCACTGATCAGAAAATTACCTTTATCTATTAGTTTCTCTTTAGAATCATATAAACCAATAATTTGAAGTTTCCTACAGAAAGAACATGTAACAAACGTATGTGTAGTAAAGGGAGGCGACTGGAGACAGAGCGAAAGTATGTATTCTACGGTCCAAGCTTTGTAAGCACATTCCATTTGACGCAGTATACGCAGTGGTGTATAGTGGAAGACATATTTTGCTCTGATTATCCAAAAACCGACATATTTGATCGATAAATAAACATTATTAGCTTCCTCAGTCTCTTTACAGTTTCAGAAAGGCAATAATACCATCGCAATACATTAATTTTAATGTAAAAGTTATTTCTAATGCATTTTAAGTCCACTATACCTTCATTTTCTTCTATCATCTGTTTTACTATATAAGTTTTGAAGGCCAGGTTGTTCCGCATCCGGTTTAAGTGGACGGTTCCGGTAAATTTCGGTTCCGGTTATTCCCTGATATATATATATATGTAATCTATGTATATAAGAATTTTAACAAAAGCACAGGAGCACATAAAACATAAACAAATTTGCTACATACCGCATGACATTCGTCCCTTTCGCACCACTCGCCTTGTATCACTCATTGATAGTACTACTCTACAAGATACGTTTAAATACAGTGAAGATTTGAAATCAGCACCCACGAAAACCCATATGAACTAATATTGAGCCACAAATCTATTAATATACCGTTAATGTGGCAATGTCACAGATGACTATATATGGCGTCGGGTCCAAATTTGGCCTCAAATACCAATTGACGCAGGAGTCCTACATCAAATCAGTATTGTAGCTTTCATATGAGCCCTCACACGTCCATATCGGTTTAGGTTGAGATAACGAAGTCCTGTTCACAGGGAAAAAAGAAACGGATGCTCATCTTTTTCACCATAGTGCCGTCTAGTGAGATTGCTTCGATTCCAAAGCTAGCGCTTCTACATCTCCGGATTCAATAATCTACATTTCTATGGCATACAGCATAGGTATCAAAGATCTAATTGACTTAGGGGGACTAAGTTTCTCTGAAAATTTTAGGAACTCAAGAATTTCTCAATTTTGCTAATTTTCGAGCATTTCCTAATTCACCCTATTTTTAACAGTTTTAAGCCTCTGCCACTTTCCACCATATTTTTGCCAATTTTCGCTTGATATTTTTCTGCGCTTGTTCGATGCGCGGCATGGTGGGGGCAATATGGCATGGAGAATCTCACTTTTAGTGGGGAAGTCTTGATGCACCCCCATCGATGTCTATGGCATACGAGACTCAAAACCCCAGCCATGTCTTTTGTCCACTTTCTAATACCCGTCATTTAAGACGACACTATCCATGGCCTGTAGCCACATAGAAAATTTGCTTTACACCCCTCTATAGAAAATTCATGTTTATACAAAACGCTATAGTTAAACGCTCTCCTGAGTAAATAAGGATTGAATTTGGAATAATTGGAATTTGATAATGTGGAAATTGATTCAAAAATGCTGTTAAAACTAGGGCTAGAAATCCTTTTCTAGGATGGAATTTTGAAATATTGGATCTTTGATGACTAATCACTTTGTCATTTTACTACCTTTCAATAAACTTCTACACACATGTGTTATTTTCTGTAAACATGTTTTGCTCAGGGAGTACATTTTGGGCGTTTGGTGCCGTCGCTGCCACCAAATCCAACTCTTTCGGCTATCACGATTACGTTTAGATATACACATGTATACAAAACTTTATGTCTGCAGTATTTGCCATAAGCGACTGCTGCATTTCGAGCGAACTATTTGCCAGTAAGTCCTGATCAAGCGACAATACAAACATGTCCACATTTTACGTCAAATCAGACTCACCTTCGCTTTCCGATGACATTTCAACTTTTTGAATCCTCCTTTCTGGTCGACGGCCTCATCGTTGTTGCAACTGCTGAAGGCGTCGACGACTGCGGTTGACGATGTTGTTGTTGTTGCTGCTGCTGTTTCGTGTAATAGAAAGACTACGACGTCGGCTGGCGATGAATTTGACTTCAATCGCTGCTATCCGATACGAGCCTATTTTATTAAAATCGAACAAGCTTTCTCAGTATGGCAACTCGTATAATATGTAGAAGACCAATAGAAAATTACATTATTAATCATAACATACCTGAGGTTCGAAGTCCCAAACGGCATAGCGGCTGTCTGGGGGGGTGCAATGCGGATAAAGACTTCTATCTCCTGCCGATTTTTGCCAACTCCCCCCCAACGTTTTGCCTGTCTCTCGCCAAAATTGTCAACACGCCTTGGGCGCTCGTGGCGGCGGGGGGGGGGGGGGGCGGTCGGGCTAGCTTCCAGGGGATCGGTGTCGCCTTGGGGGGAAGGGATAATCCCCTTTGTACCGGCATGTACGATTATTAATTCCAAAATACTATCTTGGTATATGTACCATATATGGCCTTAGAGCAGTTATATCTTTATGATGTAGTTGGTGACACGAATAACTTAACAACGGCTGATCGAATAGATTTCGGCGAGGTTTTGAAATCATTATTTTTATCGATGTGGAATGGTGGGTTTTTCAAATTTAGATTTTAACGTGATGTCTTGGCCCATTCTGCAAAGCCATTATATTGGACTATACTGCTAACTGCAAACCAAGGGGAAACGGGGCGAGTGCGGCTTCTTTGTAGTTATTGACCATTTCATCGTTCCAAGTCTAGTTAACTGAGCCCCTTTAACGTCCCACGATAGCAATTAGGACATCGAAATACTTTAAGAGCATCTGCACGGTAATTATGTCACACATCAATACCGTTGAACACTTTTGTTTCTTCCAACGACCAAGAAGACTAGAGCTTGTGATATTTATGAAAACCAAATTTTAGGAAAAAAGAGTGATTTTAAACATTGTCCGTCTCCCAATACGTACCTGATTCTGATGCATACCACGTCAACAGAATTAATTAAATATAAACCAAGAGATACATTCTAATTACATATATTACATCAGATATCAAGAAAGTGGCGAAATTCGACTATTTTGGTTGCCAAAATTGACCCCCCGAGCCTTGCCCCGGCACTGCCCCAGAGGCAATAACACAGCCAATGTGGGGTTGAAACAATGAAACCAACGTGTTTAACGGCTTAAATAATCCTAGCATCTTGGATTATTCACCCCAACAAACAAGAACTTGCATTGTAAAAATTTTGAAATGTTCACTTATTACGTGCATTTTTAAACTTTGGCTTATAGCTCTAATGGCTGCTGTGGCAAAAAAATCCATAATAGCAAGGTGGAAGGAACCTCTCAATAAAAAGCTATTTTTCGACCAGGTGCCTGTAGCAAGAGTGGCAACGTTAAATGATGGGTGACACCAAATGGTCAAAATCAAAAGTCTCAATTCGTGTCAGCTTTATGAAAACATAGGTACATACCAAATTTTGGTAGCAGCGAAATTACAAAGCTATGTGCACACCTACATTTTATTATGAGTCCAATAAACATTTGTGTAAACGGATAAAAACTCATTTTCCCGATTACGCTATTTGAGGGAACTCCACTCGCTACGCACGCTCCGTTAAATTATCAGATTATGTAATGTTTTTATAGACTTAGATTTGTATCAATGAATACGAGCCGGTATCTTCAGGATGCAGGCTTGTCATGGGGATGAGGATGGGGTGGGTGAAGGGATCAAAATTTATTTAGTGGGAATTCCCCACCCTATGTGGGAATTTTTTTTTCAGAAATATTCGTTTAACCATGTCAGCTGTACACTAAAATTACTTTATGAAATTTTAAAATATTTGGTCTGCCATTGTCCACGGTGGCCTATACTCACTATCAAATGTTCTGATGGTACTTTCAGAAGCTTAAGAGTTTTGCTAAATAACTTTAAATTTTTTCTTCTTAGGTTAAGTTCAGATAAATTTCTTTAAAAAATTTATGTGATTTAGTTGCAATTTAATTAATTTACCTAATAACTAACAACAGAACATCCAATATCCCGTCGCATAAGGGGCCACTCCCGATAGCAGGCACGGGCCCTCCACACACCGTGTCGACACTTCGGCTCCGGTTGTTGCATCCGTGATACTAGTACCTGTCACGGTGTCGATGTCACAGCGACGATAGTGATGCCGCAGAATTGATCATTTGTCGACATTGACAATATCGTTGAGACAATAGTCTCTCTCAAAATGTGTTTGGAACCATAAGCCACAGATAATAGGCTCAAATCATCTCATTGATTTCACAGAGGCGAGTTTTTCGCCGCATGTTGGCCATTGATACAAGTTGCTTCCAAAGTATAAATGTATTGGCTGTTCACCATCGAATAACAGCTCTGTAGTGTTTAGGAATATGAAATTATTAACAGTTTCATTAAGACATGAGGATGGGATGACCGTCAAAACGTCGGTTGTGAACATTGTTCACCGTTGACCAAGGCAAGCATTAATATGCAAAGAAGCAGCCTAATAAAGTGGTCAATGCATTTCTAATTAATGCCAAATTGCAAAACACCATAGCAGTTTATTAAATGGTAATCCTCTTGATATAGCGGTGGATATAGATGGGGATCCAAAGAATTTCATGGGTTGGGTGGACATGGGGATTCTTACTTTTTCATGACAAGCCGCACAGGATGACACACCGAGCTATTCCAGATAGTTTTGGCAACCTTATTGCACCTAGTTAGCGAGTCAGGGTACCCATATTCCGTCGTGCGACCAACCACATATATTTAAAAAACATAAAAGTCCACTTTGCGTAAATATATCTATCTCGGGGACTACAAAACTGCGAGCTGAAATCTGGAATAACGCAAATAAATTCGTAATCAGTGGTGCAAATTGAGCTTAAATTGGGAAAACTGAGTATAATTATACAATTACGTTGCGCATGACCCAAAGCTCTTGCGACACTTCACTCATCATATATATGTTAATAACACATAAATACACTTCAATAAATATGAAGACATATTTGCGCATACAACCAACAATCCGACCAAAATTGTTCCGATTCTGATGCTCGAGTTGTCGTTTGAAAAAAATTTACTCGACACCTCTAACTTTGAGCGTGGGCCGTTACATCCCCTCAAAACTGGTTTGGCGCGTCGAAACTAATTTTTCATCGTGGTACCATGACGCCCACAAAGCAAGAGGGAACCCCCCAAAAAAGAAATAAAACTAGAGGCTGAGGTCGGAGTGGATCGGGCGGTGCTCGAGCTTTTTGCATGGCACTTTCGGAGAGTGCGATACTCTTCTTAAAAAACCATCACACACACTTGATATATACCATGGAATGATCGAAATTACGGCCTGCAAAAATAGTCTCTGGTTGCGGTTCCAGCAAGGCAAAACCATGCCGGAGCTAAATCCACAATTACTGTTGAGCCCAGGTAAAGCCATTCATATTTACATACCCAGTAATCAATTTCCTTCCACAGATGGTCAAAACAAAATTTTAGCTCTATAAATATATATCTGTTACGTATTAGGGCAAATACTCACAGTAGAATTTTTAATCTTAGCCCTATAAAGAATTGTTGATCCTCTGCAAAAAAGCTAGACAAATGATTGTAGCTGCGGAATGCGTTCAAATTGAACCTGATATACGCTACAGAATATGGATTGTTTAGCAGTACTAGTACTTAGACAGAAACTTTAGACTTGAACGTGACACCACAACAAAAGCAATTATCACTATTTTATAAAACTGTAAAGCCTGTCTAAACTCAAGCACAAGGTAATACGCTTGTAAAGCTTGGTAATCAGTATATACTGGGAATTAAGTGTAACCTTTGCAAGGCAACAAGAAATTGTTTTTTTGATATGTTCGATGTTCTTTTATACACCAGTAAACCTTAACATCAGCAAAAAATTTACATACACATCGTCAAATATCGTAAGTTATCTAAAAATAATAAACAAAAAGAGGTCCAGGTAGAGCGCTTTGAGGTGAACTTACAGATTGCATACTGAAAAATTATTTTTGACCCTATGCCTTCGATTGCTTAAAAGACTCTGATCCAATACAACAGTGGACCATTATACCAAAAAGGGGACAATTTTAAGAGTTTTCTTAAATACCGGCATCAAAACTTTTTCAAAATCAACGCAATCGATATATATATATGCCGAGAATATCAGGCACAAATTATCAAGAAAGCTAGTCGTCTGCATAATACAGTAGTTGAGCGCAGGTGGACCTTTTATTAACAAAACCATGTTGCCCATTGCGAAACAGTTTAAATTTTTTGCAAAAGCAATAGTATTACCCCCCCCCCCCAACCCCTAACCCACATTCCCCCCCCCCCTTCATTTCTTCTTCACCCGTTATAGTAAATGTTTCAAATATATATGTAGTTTGCAGGATGTTCATTGTTGCGAAATCAGGCTTCTCGGTCACCAATGCTCAGAAACCCTAACTTGGTACTTCAAAATTCGTCAATAGATATTTGCTTTGACTCCTGTCATCCGCCAAGATTTATCTCGGTATTATTTAATGGCGCTAAATTTGGTACAATGCGACGCGAATGTCGCCATGTTGCGATATTCTAACATGTGAATGTAGAAGGTGCTTATCTTTGGTTTTTTAATTTTATATATATGAGCAACGTCATGGTACTAAAGTGAATTTGCGAGCAGTATTTTAGTAACTCTCAGTAGGTCAAAAATTGCAGAAACAATCACCTAATCTTCGTGGACACTTCAGTAAATTAATGAAAAAATTTCTCACATAACATTGTGAAACGATTTTTCAGTTATATACTTATACGTATAGTAAATACCTATATATTAAGACAAAACCTTACACAATAGGCTAAATGGCTACAGCGTGGTATTAGGCAAAAATATATATACCAAAATTTTGTCATGTATTAACTAAAAATTGATTTCTCGCAATATTTAAAGTTGAATAATCATTGATTCACATATTAGTGGAGTTTCCTTTTCTTCGGTTTCAAAAATATTGACAGCTTACAAAACATATTAATTATTTTCTTAATTATTTTTTAATTCTGATTTAGAACTTATATACAGCTTGCAATTATATAATTGTCTTGTATCTGTGTCATTGTCAATAAAGATAATAAAATTCTAAGATCGTTTAAAACGTAAACTCAGTCCATTTGGCCACCATAGTGTATTTGCGATTTTTTGAGAAGATAAGTATTTTCCTATACTCCAGGCTAAAGGCCCTTCTGGGGCCCAAAAATTCTAGTTTTCATATCTAGCTCATCAAACGTGCGATAGATCTATTAAAAGGTTAAGTTATGGGCATCACGTAGGTTTTCAGTTAAATTGGGTATCACCTAGACTTTGAGAGCTCTATTTTAAGTATATATCTAAGTACTTTCCTATACTTTCAAATGTGGGCTGATAAAATTTCCGGTAGCTCAAAAATTCTGTTTTTCTTATTTGATTCGCCGAAAGTGGTGTTTAGTTCCGTAAAAAGTAAACTTCATGGCAGTATATATAGTGGGTTCGTGAGCGCCATTTGGAGTAGCTTGCTTAGCATTTTCTTATATCCCTAAAAGTGTGCAAATGGATCTTCTGAAGCGCCAAAGATTTGGTATTTCGTATCTTGCTCGGGGTACCACAGAGCCACTAGAGTCTAACTATAAGCTACAGACGCGGGGTTGGGCTAGAATGTACAATCCTGCATGTTTGGTCCAAGGCACCAACAAATCGGCCCAAACGTAGAAATTTCGGTTATATGTTTCAAATGGGTTATTTTGTAATTAGGGCTTTTCAGGAAAAGTACTATGTTGCCGTGTATTTTTTAGTTTAGTCCATGAGTTTTTTTCCAATGTTATATGACCACCGGCTGCATCAAGCAATATTGCCATCGAATCTTCTCGCCATCTCCGCCAAAGAAGATATTTAAACAACGGTTATATATCTCTACATTACCCTGTTCTATCACGTAGTTTTTCCATTTTGTATGTATATATCAAGCCACCAGTAGTGGTTCGTAAAAGGATCTTTGTCCATTCGAAGAACATTACATAACCACCTGGAACTTTGTTGCAATATTGAAGTTCAACTCACACTGGTATATTATTCAGCAATTTCATTATGGTTTCAGTTAGATACTCCGTATTACTCCGCTAGATATATGTTTTACGTGAACAATGTCGTTCAAAATTGTTCATTTCGCAAAGTTCTCTTAATTTATTTATGATAATACTATTGCTTTTTGCAAAAAATTTTAAACTGTTTCGCAATGGGCAACATGGTTTTGTTAATAAAAGGTCCACCTGCACTCAACTACTGTATTATGCAGACGACTGAGCTTCTTGATAATTCTGTCCTGATATTCTCGGCATATATATATCGATTGCGTTGATTTTGAAAAAGTTTTGATGCCGGTATTTAAGAAAAACTCTTAAAATTGTCCCCTTTTGGTATAATGGTCCACTGTTGTATTGGATCAGAGTCTTTTAAGCAATCGAAGGCATAGGGTCAAAAATAATTTTTCAGTATGCAATCTGTAAGTTCACCTCAAAGCACTGTACCTGGACCTCTTTTGTTTATTATTTTTAGATAACTTACGATATTTAACGATGTGTATGCTAAATTTTTTGCTGATGTTAAGGTTTACTGGTGTATAAAAGAACATCGAACATATCAAAAAAACAATTTCTTGTTGCCTTGCAAAGATTACACTTAATTCCCAGTATATACTGATTACCAAGGTTTACAAGCGTATTACCTTGTGCTTGAGTTTAGACAGGCTTTACAGTTTTATAAAATAGTGATAATTGCTTTTGTTGTGGTGTCACGTTCAAGTTCTAAAGTTTCTGTCTAAGTACTAGTACTGCTAAACAATCCATATTCTGTAACGTATATCAGGTTCAATTTGAACGCATTCCGCAGCTACAATCATTTGTCTAGCTTTTTTGCAGAGGATCAACAATTCTTATAGGGCTAAGATTAAAAATTCTACTGTAAGTATTTGCCCTAATACGTAACAGATATATATTTATAGAGCTAAAATTTTGTTTTGACCATCTGTGGAAGGAAATTGATTACTGGGTATGTAAATATGAATGGCTTTACCTGGGCTCAACAGTAATTGTGGATTTCAGCTCCGGCATGGTTTTGCCTTTGCTGGAACCGCAACCAGAGCACTATTTTTGCAGGCCGTAATTTCGATCATTCCATGGTATATATCAAGTGTGTGTGATGATTTTTTAAGAAGAGTATCGCACTCTCCGAAAGTGCCATACAAAAAGCTCGAGCACCGCCCGATCCACTCCGACCTCAGCCTCTAGTTTTATTTCTTTTTTGGGGGGTTCCCTCTTGCTTTGTGGGCGTCATGGTACCACGATGAAAAATTAGTTTCGACACGCCAACCCTGTTTTGAGGGGATGTAACGGCCCACGCTCAAAGTTAGAGGTGTCGAGTAAATTTTTTTCAAACGACAATCTGGGGCGTCGGAATCGGAACAAATTTTTGGTTCGGATTGTTGGTTGTATGCGCAAATATATCTTCATATTTATTGAAGTGTATTTATGCATTATTAACACTATATATGATGAGTGAAGTGTCGCCAAGCAGCTTTGGGTCATTGCGCAACGTAATTGTATAATTATACTCAGTTTTCCCAATTTAAGCTCAATTTGCACCACTGATTACGAATTTATTTGCGTTATTCCAGATTTCAGCTCGCAGTTTTGTAGTCCCCGGGATAGATATATTTACGCAAAGTGGACTTTTATGTTTTTTAAATATATGTGGTTAGTCGCACGACATGAATATGGGTACCCTGACTCACTAACTGCAGGTGCAATAAGGTTGCCAAAACTATCTGGAATAGCTCGGCCTGTTGTCATCCTGTGCGGCTTGTCATGGGAAAAAATTTCAATCCCCATATCCACCCAACCCCATGATAATTTTCGTGGGATCCCCACCGCGACATCAATGAAGCCTCATTCCAGACGCTTGCCATTTAATAAACTGTTGCAGTGTTTTGCAATTTGCATTAATTAGAAATGTGTCGACCACCTTATGATGCTGCTTCTTTGCAAATTAACGTCTGCGTTGGTCCACGGTGAACAATGTTCACACCATCCATCGCCGTCAACTCAATGACACTGTTAACAATTTTATATTCCTAAATAGTGCAGAGCCGCTATTCGATGGTGGCCAGCTAATAAACTCGTATTTTGGAAGCGACGGGTATTATTTGGCGAAAAAGTCGTCGCTGGTGAAATCAATCAGAAGATTTGAGCCATATGTGCGGCTTATGGTTGCAAGTAAATTAATCCCAAACACATGTTGAGAGAGGCTAGTATGACAGCAATATTAACAATGTCGACAAAAGAACCGAAAGCAATATGAATCAAGCATCAGTAGCATCATCGTTGCAGCATCGACATCGAGAAAGGTAATGGTATCTCGGAATCAACAACCGGGGCGGAAGCGTCGACAAGGCGGGTGGAGGGCCCGTGGCTGCTGTCTGTCCATATATCGGGAGCAGTCCTTATGGTGCGGGCATATTGGATGTTCTGAGGTTATTAGGTTATATGCATTAAATTTATTTTATTAAGAAGAAAAAAATTTAAAGTATATACCTAATTAAGCAAAACTCTTAAGCTTCTGATAGTGAGCACAGCTCACCGTGGACAATGGCATACCAAATATTTTAAAATTTCATAAATAATTTTAGTGTACAGCTGACATGGTTAAAAGAATGCTTCAAAAAAAATCCCCACATGGTATGGGGGTCCCCGCGCAAAAAATTTTGATCCCTACCCCACCCTCATGGGTTCCCCATCCCCATGACAAGCCTGCATCCTGAAGATACCGGCTGGTATTAATTGATACAAATCTAAGTCTATAAAAACATTACATAATCTGATAATTTAACGGAGCGTGCGTAGCGAGTGGAGTTCCCTCAAATAGCGTCTAATCGGGAAAATGAGTTTTTATCCGTTTTCACAAATGTTTATTGGACTCATAATAAAATGTAGGTGTGCACATAGCTTTGTAATTTCGCTGCTACCAAAATTTGGTATGTACCTATGTTTTCATAAAGCTGACACGAATTGAGACTTTTGATTTTGACCATTTGGTGTCACCCATCATTTAACGTTGCCACTCTTGCTACAGGCACCTGGTCGAAAAATAGCTTTTTATTGAGAGGTTCCTTCCACCTTGCTATTATGGATTTTTTTGCCACAGCAGCCATTTTAGAGCTATAAGCCAAAGTTTAAAAATGCACGTAATAAGTGAACATTTCAAAATTTTTACAATGCAAGTTCTTGTTTGTTGGGGTGAATAATAGGATGCTAGGATTATTTAAGCCGTTAAACACGTTGGTTTCATTGTTTCAACCCCACATTGGCTGTGTTATTGCCTCTGGGGCAGTGCCGGGGCAAGGCTCGGTAAATTTTGGCAACCAAAATAGTCGAATTTCGCCACTTTCTTGATATCTGATGTAATATATGTAATTAGAATGTATCCATTGGTTTATTTTAATTAATTCTGTTGACGTGGTATGCACCGAATCAGGTAAGTATTGGGAGCCGGACAATGTTTAAAATCACTCTTTTTTCCTAAAATTTGGTTTTCATAAATTTCACAAGCTCTCGTCTTCTTGGTCATTGGAGGAAGCAAAAGTGTTCAACGGTATTGATGTGTGACATAATTACCGTGCAGATGCTATTAAAGTATTTCGATGTCTAATTGCTATCGTGGGACGTTAAAGGGGCTCAGTTAACTGAACTTGGAACGATGAAATGGTCAATAACTACAGAGTAGCCACACTCGCCCCGTTTCCCCTTGGTTTGCGAGTTAGCAGTATAGTCCAATATAATGGCTTTGTGCAGAATGGGCCAAGACATCACGTTAGAAATCTAAATTTGAAAAACCCACCATTCCGCATCGAGATAATTAATGATTTCAAAACCTCGCCGAAATCTATTCGATCAGCCGTTGTTAAGTTATTCGTGTCACCAACTACATCATAAAGATATAACTGCTCTAAGGCCATATATGGTACATATACCAAGATGGTATTTTGGAATTAATAATCGTACATGCCGGTACAGGGGAGGGGATTATCCCTTCCCCCTCAAGGCGACGCCGATCCCCTGGAAGCTAGCCCGACCAACCCCCCCCCGCCGCCACGAGCGCCCAAGGCGTGTTGACAATTTTGGCCAAGAACAGGCAAAACGTTGGGGGGAGTTGGCAAAAATCGGCAGGAGATAGAAGTCTTTATCCGCATTGCACCCCCGAGACAGCCGCTATGCCGTTTGGGACTTCGAACCTCGTGTATGTATGATTAATAATGTAATTTTCTATTGGTCTACTACATATTATACGAGGTGCCACTGTGAGAAAGCTTGTTGGATTTTAATAAAATAGGCTCGTATCGGATAGCAGCGATTCAAGTCAAATTCATCGCCAGCCGACGTCGTCGTCTTTCTATTACACGAAACAGCAGCAGCAACAACAACAACATCGTCAACCGCTGTCGTCGACGCCTTCAGCAGTTGCAACAACGATGAGGCCGTCGACGAAAGGAGGATTACGAAGAGTTGAAATGTCATCGGAAAGCGAAGGTGAGTCTGATTTGACGTAAAATGTGGACATGTTTGTATTGTCGCTTGATCAGGACTTGCTGGCAAATAGTTCGCTCGAAATGCAGCAGTCGCTTATGGCGAATACTGCAGACATAAAGTTTTGTATACGTGTGTATATCTAAACGTAATCGTGATAGCCGAAAATTTGGATTTGGTGGCAGCGACGGCACCAAACGCCCAAAATGTACTCCCTGAGCGAAACATGTTTACAGAAAATAACACATGTGTGTAGAAGTTTATTGAAAGGTAGTAAAATGACAAAGTGATTAATCATCAAAGATCCAATATTTCAAAATTCCATCCTTGAAAAGGATATCTAGCCCTAGTTTTAACAGCATTTTTGAATCAATTTCCACATTATCAAATTCCAATTATTCCAAATTCAATCCTTATTTACTCAGAAGAGCGTTTAACTATAGCGTTTTGTATCAACATGAATTTTCTATCGAGGGGTGTAAAGCAAACTTTCTATGTGGCTACAGGCCATGGATAGTGTGGTCTTAAATGACAGATATTAGAAAGTGGACAAAAGACATGGCTGGGGTTGTGAGTCTCGTATGCCATAGACATCGATGGGGGTGCATAGGAGTTCCCACTAAAAGTGAGACCTCCATGCCATATTACTCCCACCATGCCGCGCATCGAACGAGCGCAGAAAAATTTAGAGCGAAAATTGGCAAAAATATGGTGGAAAGTGGCAAGATAGGCTTAAAACTGTTAAAAATAGGGTGAATTAGGAAATGCTCGAAAATTAGCAAAATTGAGAAATTCTTGAGTTCCTAAAATTTTCAGAGAAACTTAGTCCCCCTAAGTCGATTGATCTTTGATACCTATGCTGTATGCCATAGAAATGTAGATTATTGAATCCGGAGATGTAGAAGCGCTAGCTTTGGAATCGAAGCAATCTCACTAGACGGCACTATGGTGAAAAAGATGGGCGTCCGTTTATTTTTTCCCTGTGAACAGGACTTCGTTATCTCAACCTAAACCGATATGGACGTGTGAGGGCTCATATGAAAGCTACAATACTGATTTGATGTAGGACCCCTGCGTCAATTGGTATTTGAGGCCAAATTTGGACCCGACGCCATATATAGTCATCTGTGACATTGCCACATTAACGGTATATTAATAGATTTGTGGCTCAATATAAGTTCATATGGGTTTTCGTGGGTGCTGATTTCAAATCTTCACTGTATTTAAACGTATCTTGTAGAGATAGTTATATCAATGGGTGATACAAGGCGAGTGGTGCGAAAGGGACGAATGTCATGCGGTCTGTAGCAAATTCTGTTTATGTTTTATGTGCTCCTGTGCTTTTGTTAAAATTCTTATATACATAGATTACATATATATATATATATATCAGGGAATAACCGGAACCGAAATTTACCGGAACCGTCCATTTAAACCGGATCCGGAACCGGAACCTGGTCTTCAAAATTTATATATAGTAAAACAGATGATGGAAGAAATGAAGGTATAGTGGATTTAAAATGCATTAAAAATAACTTTTACATTAAAATTAATGTATTGCGATGGTATTATTGCCTTTCTGAAACTGTAAAGAGACTGAGGAAGCTAATAATGTTTATTTATCGATCAAATATGTCAGTTTTTTGACATTCAGAGCAAAATATGTCTTCCACTATACACCATTGCGTATACTGCGTCAAATGGAATGTGCTTACAAAGCTTGGACCGTAGAATACATACTTTCGCTCTGTCTCCAGTCGCCTCCCTTTACTACACATACGTTTGTTACATGTTCTTCTGTAGGAAACTTCAAATTATTGGTTTATATGATTCTAAGAGAAACTAATAGATAAAAGGTAATTTTCTGATCAGTGGTCAGAGACACTGTTTAGGCTAGCGTTGGACAAACAGTGCCCGTCAGTTAGATCATGATGATAACTTTCTAATCAGAATGCTATAAATGAGACACACTGTGATGCTGCTCGCACAGTTTCAATCAATACAGTTTATTGCCAAGAAAGCAGTTTCTAGTTGCGTTGCAGATAACGTTAGTTTACTTCAATTTAGACTGATTTACCAAGTTAACAAGCGCACTGGCGGCTGCTTGACGCAATTTATGTTAGCCAAGCATACCTTAAGTACTTCTGCGTAAGCCATGCTCTGTTACCGAGTTGGACCGGTTTAATGCACACGTTCCCACAGACTTCTGGATGTGTAAAATAGCTGCTACAAGCATCGACCTGGCTTTGATTTAACAAACTCCTGCAAGTTATTATGAAAAATTCCTGCTCTAATTATGTGCCTTACTTACGTTTCACACGGCAAATTGGTTAGTTAATCTTTTCTTTTGCTTGGTTGTATAGCATGATCATTGTATAATATATATTACATATGTTTGGATTACAGGATAAAGCAAAAACGTGGAAAATTTCAAACAAAATTTTTAAACCGGAATTCCGGTTCCGGTATGGTTTTTGCCCTTTGCCGGAACCGCAACCGGAACACGATATATATATGTTGTTTCACAATTCGTAAGCAGTTCTGAGGTAAAGTTAACCCACTTAGGGTGTATTAGATATTTGACTATCAGTTTTGTTGCATTTGTGCATTATTGAACAGCAGATTAATAAATATTTTTTGGTGAGTTATATACATCTTTGTTTCGTAACAGGAATATATATTTTTAATGAGTTGTTCCACTGTATGTTAACGTTACAGTTTCTCATTTCTCCGAATTCATACACTTGGCATGTCGCCAAGATTCTAGTATATATTATATAACAGCATGTTAGCATCATAGTAAAGCACTATGTTTAAGAAATAATATGTATAACAATAAGAAAACATTTCCCCGGAAGGTCGTCCTGTAATTCCCATAAAAGCATTCCAATTTCAACGAATTTTTAATTGCTTGACATGAACTCCTGGGTAACAAACAGTGCTGTGTGTAGATGAAAACATGTCGTAGAAGTATGCAGAGTGTAACTTGTAGCTGGCGAGAAGCAATTATTTGCCACTGACTTGATTTTGGAAAACAACTCTACAACTACCACGGTACCTCTCCATTTTCGCGAACGACGGATCATAGTTATTCAGTTCAAAACACAGGCTTCATATCAAAAATGTTACATGACCGTGTGGTCGCATTTTAGTTTAGATCATTAACACATGTCAGACTTATAGATAAGAAGATGGGATACAAAATGGAGTTCCTAGAGGACTCAGTTTAAACGCTTTATATACTATAGAGAAATCGGAATTCCGGTTCCAGCAAAAGTCGGGTTCCGGATCCCGCTAATTTTTACCGGAATCAAAGTTCCGGTTTAATGTCTTGGATATCTGCTTAGTGTATGTTGCAATAAAAGTTTTTTATTTCCAGTCAAAATTAGGTAACAAACTAAACCACAACTGAAACACTATTCTTGATGCTATTTGTATAACATGAAAACGAAATAAATTCTGTGTTTGTGTTCGCTCTGATACGTTTGCTTCGGTCAGTTAATTTCCCAACACACATTTATCGACCTTTGCTACACGGTTTGTAAGGAACAAAAATAACACTAATCAAACACTAGCAGCATATTTATAGCATTAGAAGTACTTAGTGTTCGAGCATTTGTTAACTATACCCGTATTAAAGTTACAGCCCAACGGTTTCTGCTTAGTAAATTTATGACTAACTGTACTGTCAAGGTGTCTCTATCAGTTTTCTCAAATATACTAGTAAGAGCACAACAAAGGCAACGTCGAGCATTTAACACTGCTGAGGACTGTCTAACAACAGTAATTCATTCGGTGACGGGAACTCAAGGCAAGCGTAGATAGTCTGCGTTCATTGACTACCTATTCCGAGGTTCGAAACTGAGCTTCCAACACTTTATTAAGGCACAGAAAGACAGTAGTACACCCGCCGCTCATTCAGAGAAACAGTTCCAGTAATTTTCAGCGCACACTAGTATGGCTTCAGAGCATAACCTTATGAGCTGAGAAGTTTTGAAAAAAGCTCGCTTTTGGTTTCGTGGTATAAGTTGAAAAATTTATGGTTACTTCCAGCAGGATTTTTCCTCTAATCATACAGGACAATATAGGTGATATATAACAGTCGACATTTGCGTAAAATCGCATCAGGAAAATTATAATTTTAAGAAAATATTTTACGCTGTAGGACTCTAAATACTTGCCAAATTGGGTGCACACCACCTAAATACGTTGCTTTAGTCGTATCCATCTACGCAACTCGTATGGGAAAATCTATAGCCCCGTCTAGTCACCAACGTACGTACAACGTAATATTGAAAAATGCAAGAGTTTCACAATTTTCCTGCCCTAATTTAGCATTTATAGCCCCATGCAGCACCTCACAGGGGTAATGAATCATCCAATGTACTGTTAAAAGAGCGAAACCGTCGTGGTTAACTAGTAATATATATAACCCTATATACTCAACATTCATCCCAACAAACCAGGCATTCATTAATACTTCTTTTAATTTTGCCTTATTGATAAGACCAGGTTCCCATTCCGGTTCCGATAAAAAAATCGAAGTTCTGGTTCTATTACGGATATATTATATCATATTTTTAAGATAATCGTAAATCACTATATATACAAACTTTAAATCTAGATTGTTGAAAACGGTGAGATGATTGATTTCAATGTATATATATTTGTAACCGATATATCCTTTTTAATGGTACTGAATCCGTGGGACCCGCTCTATAGTCTTGTATAATTGCGTGCTATTCAATTTAATGTTGTTGCGTTTGCTTAAGGTTTTTGAAGATAGTGAAAACGATAGAGTGATTTATTTGAATGCATCTGTGACCGCTGTGGACTTTTTGTACCAGTTACTGTACTTCCTGGCATCACCTTTAAGCCATGCATGGTTTCGTGCTTTTCAATGTACCGCTATATTTTGTCGCGTCTGTGAATATAAAGGTTTACGAGGATGCTGGCAACGATGAAATGATTCGTTTCAAACTATCTGCCCGATGCACTGTTTTTGGTGTGGTGCTGTAGTTTTTGCCCACCCACCCCTTTGAACTATGTATGATTTCGTGGCTTTCAATCCAGTGTTTTTATACGTAATTTGCTAAACCTCCTGTTATAATGGTGTTCCAGGTCACTGACAACGATGAGGTCATTCACTTGTGATCCATATGCACTTTTGGTATTCTACTGTATCATGTCGGACCCATCTCCTTTGAACCATGCATGATTTCATGGGTTATCAATCTAATACTGCAATTTGTTATATGCTTTGAATATAAAGGTTTTCAATGATTCCAAAAAATGATGGGGTGATTCGTTCAAAACCTATATATCTGTACTAAACATGACTCGCTCGTAGTCATACCGCTTGCTGCTCACTCGTGGGTTGACCCACCTTATAATCCTTGAAAACAAAAAACAGAGTACCAGAAACTTGCAATAATGGGTCCTTGCATCTTCATTTTTCGTAGAACATGAGTATGTAGTTAGGGCACATATTAGGGACAAAAATAAAAACAAATTTTATTAGCAAAACAGTTTGTTAACAATTAACAGCTGTACTTGCAGAAAATTTGCTTTCATTTCTATCCGTAGCTGTACTCTCCTACTCCTTTTTGGAAATCGGGAATTTTGTCTAAATCCATTGAAAACCACTGGAAAAGAAATGAAAGATGATCGTGTTAGACTCTAGATAACCAAACCATCGTATTCACTGTACAATGCCTGAGATTGTTTCACGCAAAAGAGGGTGTGTGGTTTGCGTGTGTATATATTCTCTTCAATACTCATCACAGAGAAAACTCAGGAGTGTTTAGAAATCGGGATAAGCAGTCCATTCGACAGGGCCTCGGCGCCCCAACCAGCGGTCAGGGAAGGTTTTGTAAAACCAATTGCGCACAGCCGGCGCAAAACGAGAAGGCGCGCCCTCCTGCATAAAGTGAAGTCTGTTCATGTTTAGTTTCTATTGAATATTAGGATAAAATTCATTTCGCAGCATTATTAAATAGTTGTCTGTATTCACAGTGCCATCGTAAAAGAACAGCCCAAAGAATCGACCAGACCATATGCCAATCCGTTGTCATACCAGAAGCATTCATATGATGTTGGATAGTGCTATGAGGGTTTTCTTCATGCCAATAAAAAATTTTTCTTATGCCGGTTAACGTGGCCGTTCAGTTTAAAATTGTTTTCTCGACCCAAATAACTTCGTGAGCTAAGTCTGGATGATGGTCGAGACGTTGTAGCCATTTTTCATGAAATTCACCCTGCGATCATAATCATCATCATTCATAGCACCAGTTCACTTCTTTCTAAAAGTTTTAGACCGAGATTCTTAAAAATGTGGAAAACAGCCGATTTATTGATGACAGTTTCCGCATTACGCAGACCTTGTCGGACTATTGTCAACATCATAGGAAATGTCAGCTATCGCAGCGTCATCAGAAGTCGTCGGTGCTTTCCATTTAGGGCAAGTCAGCTACGGAGCCTGTTGGATCAAATGTGTTATTAATCGAAGTAATAGTTTAGTGATTTAGGGGCCTTGAATACGAATACCGGGATCATTATCGTACAACTTGATCCAAATTAAGTCTAGTATTGGACATTTTGTTATACGTATATTATATATTCGGTTTCTGAAAATATGAGGGCTGTAAGTATATTAGTCTCAGCAACACTTTGAAGTTGGGACGTTATTAAGTCGGTCTTGGTCGCATGGTCGCCCTATATATACGTACTTTTAGTCTTATTCACTGAAAACTGAGTTTTTTCCAGAAAAATTACACGTCTTCTGAAAGGCGTCAGTCAGATCAGAAAACTACCATTCATCTAAAACTATATACGAATTTGCTGTGTTACGCTTTACACAAGCCTTTGTCAGATCCTCTATATTTTCTGAATACGAATGTTGCTTTTCCGGTTTGTATGGTAATCATAATGGTTTAAGTAAGAATATACCAGCATTGGTTTAGTTATAAGTTTGATAATGCCCTCTATTTTAATATGGTCAATCATGCTTCTTGACCACGTTGGTTTTTATATATTTTAATATACATTTTTAATAATTTCCTGCATCTCTTCGAGATTCCTAGGCCTTCGAAAATATACGAAATCGCCGCTGTTGCACCGAATTTAAATACATCATTAAACTGCGTGGAATTAGTTTAGATCTAAAATTGCTTATGATTTCATTCAAATAGGAGTTACATAGTTTCTGCAGATATATGTAGGATATATAATTATTGAAATTGCGTTCAAATTTCCTTTTAGTCCTTTTCGACATCTTAGTGTACGATATAACAAAAAGCTAGAAATAATATGTAAGTGTAACATAGTTTCTAAGTGAAGCTTATTAAACAATCATGACAACAACAGTCATCAATTCGAAGCTAGTCTATAGTACTGAATGCGCAAATCATTTTATCACGTACCTCCAAGAGAAACTTTCATCAACTGGATGGATACCTAGTAACTATGTGCATATCATGTAATTATTATGATGGAAGCGTTATATTCATCATTTTTATAAATTGTCATATTTAGCATAATCCATTTATTGTCTTCTAAACTATTTTATGGCCATTTTTTGCGCTATGGGTATGTATTTTGTTATCGTTTTGCAGACAGTCAAGAAGATCCGCCAGTTTATTGGGCTGAGCATTTAGCAACAATGCAGATGGCTAAGGAACACGGTTAGTTTAGATTTCGATATGTACAGTTACGAAAACAGTGAGAGCAAATCGCCAGCAAGAAGATTAGTGAATAGTTCGTAAAAAAGCTGCGAACTTTTCATGAGCCGTGGGCGAATTTTCGCTAGCGGTTCCCAAAAAATATGCATTTATTTCCGCCCATATCTGACAGATTGCAAATCATACATATATGTCACAGCACCGATTAATTCGTATGCTAATGGATTACTTTGAATTGATAGACACAAGTGTAACAGTGGTATATTATACAGCAAAATCAGTAAGAGCGCTTTGGTATGACGCGTGTAAAGGTGTTCCCGTAATTTGATTCTCAGATAATGCCTATAAATTAAAAATATACCATTTTCATGCAGCAATTCATTTGTTATGTAGCTGGTAAGAAAATCGCTTGTTAGTGTATGAAATATTAGAGAAAGTCGCATCATGTAAGAGTTCAAAAGAAAATCTTTGTATGAACTAAATTTGAGGAGTATGTATGTACACTGCATTTTTGCAAAGTGTGCAGAACCTGCTATCAGTATTGTACGGCCACTTTCTAAGTAATAATTACAATAATGGTTGTTGCTTAATGTTAGCGTTTCAACCTGAACGCCCAGGGGTCGGTTTCGTTGCTTCTGTTGTGTTTTTTTAAATTCATGCTATGTATTATTCGTTAACCGTTTTTAGTACAAGTATCGCTTATAACGATTTGGTTCAAAACCACTAATCCGCCCGCTTCTACTTCATGGTTTAAAGCGCTTGGCAGAATAGTGTGGTAATCACGTACGCAAAATTGCTCGATATGAAAGCTCAATTACCGTGGCTAGGAAACCATGCATGATATTGTTACCCTAACGGATTCATCGGTTTACGAATTTATAGCTTCCACAACAGCTATTTTGTGAGATCGTTTGGATTGGTAGTATAAATTGAAACGGAGCGAGGGAACCGAGCGGAGTTTCCATTGAGAGTGCTAGGTGAAAAATCGTGAAAATTTGTTTTTGTCTGTCGCTGTCATATAACTCAATTTCGGATGGGCGGATTTTGACAATGTTCGATAGTAAATGTGACGACGATGTGTCCTTTAGTTGGCCGTAAATATTTCCGACCCCACCTTCCGGGTCAAAATGGCAAGAACAGGTTTTTAAGGAATCTTTGCTAAATCTGGCCATACGTGTACCAGTACGATATCTTGCGACACAGGATGCACATCAAAAAATGGAGATCACCAGAACCAGCTGATCGAGATATAAATCATAGGTTACCACAAGTTTTTATGGAACCACAGCCTGGGCCGCTGTAGCACTAATATGGTTCGTCGATCCATTGGCAGAAATAGTGATTTTTCAAATTTCGCCGTTTTATCGCTTGTTTTTGCTTTAAAATGAGTGCCTATTGTATGCTATCAAGGTATTATACCATAGTTTTGCTTTATAGAATCCAACATGAATATATATCTTTTCATGATGATTCAAGGGTTTGACGGCTGATGAACCCGATTTAAAAAATCTAATTCGTTTTTATTGTCTGATTATGTTTTGCGCACATGACATCAATTATAATGATCTATATAATATGTATGTATTTCTGAAGGCTGAATATATCGATTTGGTACACCGCGACTATGTTATATCTTTTTAGACGTTTTCATTGAGTTTATGGTCAATGATCCCGATTTCTAGAATATAGTCGGTCTTCAACCGTTTGGTACATGACATAAAAATAGTCCATATACAGATTTTGCGGCATGGTATAAACAATGATAATGGTTATCTAGAGTCCAGCGTGCATATTTCGATTAGTTTCGATGTAGAATGGTCATACTGCGGTTTCTCACTGACTATCGTCACATCGGAAGTGGCAACCGTTCATTTCGCATTGTGGAAAGCATTAGAACACAGTTGACGTATTGCAAAGTTCAATCCTAGGACCGATTCTGTTCGTTCAGTGGCAGCCCTGGCGCGCTCGCTATTAATGTTATCATAAAGCATGCAGACTACTGGAAATTCCTTTGCAACTGCAAGGTTCAGAAATATCGCAGACTTCAGCACAAAGCGTCTGAAATACAACAGAATCTTGATGGTGTTTCCGTTGGTCTAATTTGAAAAAAATGTAATAAATTATTTGTCTTGTGGCGTTCTTGAAGCTTGGACTTGTACAATGCGGCGACGTCAACGTTACTACCCATGTATGTTCATGCTTCTCTGCTGTTTATGTCCAAGTTAAACCTTCAACGCTTAATACCAAATTGTTAATATTTTATGTGCATTCATTGACGTGTATTTTTTATTTTAGGTATTGAATATCCAATGGACGGTGTTCGGAAGCTCAAACAGATGGAGCGAACAGGTGGCATCTGGAGTCAACCAGTATTGCTTCGACTTCGAAGGCATTGCATTGAAGTTAAAGATAAAAACAATGTAATGAAACATGTTATGGTTTTTAATTTTTTACTGGGTTTAAACGGTTCTTAGTATGGTTTTAGGTTGCATACGCACGTGAACACATTGTACATTGTCATATATATACATAGTTTTTTCTCGAATCTGTTTTTTGATTGGTGTTAATATGTGTTTCCAAGCAATGAAGTAATAAGTACACCAGGTATGTACATTTCCAAAGCCTAGGCCTAAGTATGTATGTGAGTGAAAACGACATGCGGCGAACACAACATTCTAACGGTAATTTGTGATATTAGTTTTGTAAAATAATTAACATCGTATGTCGTCATCGTCTATTTTATAACTTCCCTCTGTGCTTAAACGTTGGGTAGATGATTGCTATTTTGTACGACATTTTGAGCTTAGATTCATAACTATTACGTATATATATTTTTGATATACGATAACGAGCAGGTATGCCATATGCGTTCAAAGACTTGGCGAAGCAGAAATAAGGATTAGAATCGGGTACAATTCCGCACAGAAACAAAATCAAATTTTTCTCAAATTATTCGTAACAATTTAGCAGCTATTCGCTAACTGTTCGCGAAAATTTACTTTTATTTCTGTTCGTAACTCTGCATACGTTGTCTTTACAGCAAAACCCGATGCTCCAGTTTATTACCATTGTAATTGTGTAGGTGTATGACTTGGTTTACCTATGCTGTGCTTACAGTCCCTAGCAAAAGTAAGTGCAATCGAAGTGGAAGTAGACCGATATCGCAATCGGACGAAATTTCTTTTACTCACCGTCTGGGCTCTCCAAATTTGGGTTGGGGCCTTTCATTTTCAAGTGCCTCCTGGCACAAACCGAGTCCCCCGGTTTAAGCCCCCTGCCAAAATTTTGGGCTCCCCCGGTTCATCGCGTATTGCCAAATTTTTTGTTTCCAATCGGTTTAAAGTTTGTAAAATTTGATCGAAATTTTTTACTAAAATTCCGTCCTCAAGCCAAAAACATAGAGCAAATTTTGTGAAAATTTGCTTTAAAATCGCTTTTATCTCCATCAATCCCGTTTCGACCGTGTTTCTGAGACAGTTTTTAACAGTTTTGCTTTTGCCAAAATGCCCGCCGGCAAAATCGGGTGCCCCGCCGTTCGGAATCAGCCCCCTCCGGTTCACGCCTCCTGGCCAAATTTTCAGCGAATGGAGAGTTCACACAAGCGATCCTATTTTTTGCACTTACGCCGTGAATATAGCTTTGGTTTTCGGGTACAAAATCTATACCATTAATGCTATTACGAAATTTGTATGTAATGTAATAATACTAACCTCTCCACATGATCAAAATTTTAACTGAGCGCTTTCACCTGGGGGCCCTCAGCTCCTACCCGTGGGACCCAAAAATACGTGCACTAAATTTTAACCGGGCTACTATACTGGGGATTTTATAATTAGATGTTGTCGTATTTTTCATGCATCTACAATCTGTATGTTGTTGCATAATATTTACCCACCGAAAATTGCGTATTTCTGGAGACCGCACTTCATTTTAGTTACCATTTTGTTATTAGTAGTCGAAGTATAAGCAGTATGATTGATTTTTGTTAGGGCGATCATTTTTGATGTCACCTCAAAATACCCGAGGCGAACTTCCAAAATCTGGGGCAGACCCCTCTAATAAAATATCTAAGTGTGTAACGAACGCCTAAAACGTCATCTCAGCGTCTTTGTTGTAGGAGCTAGTCGAAACGTTTCTTTTTGACTCAATAGCAGAACCGGCGACTCATTTGTCACAAGAACCTTATGATTTGTACAACAATGTTCTTATGCTTATTGTTCGACCGAACAACAATAATAATTATGCCGCAAATAATCGTTCATTTGCTCATCGTCAAGTGTCAAACTTGCCAGAACTTCATATTTTTCAATGTAATCGAGTGTCGGTAAGTCCAACTCTCAAAATAATTGAAAAGGAGGTTGCGAAGAGAGTGGAGTTTCCGCTAAGGGCTCTAGGAAGAAACTCGTGAAAATTTCTTTTGTCTGTTTCTGCCATGCATAACTCATCTTCGGGTAGCTGGATTTCGACAAAATTTCAAAAGTGATGAAGATGTGCAATTTTATTGAACGCGAACAGCTCCGACCCCATAATCAGGGCCAAAATGGCAAAAACTGGTCTGTTAACAAGCCATACGGGTATCAGTCTTTCGTAGCCCATATCTCGCGCACAGGCTTCGCATCTACCATCACACAGAAACATCCGGTCAAGATCTACAACTTTCCAGACCACGAGTTTTTGTGGGACTACTTTTTGGGCCGCTGTGGGCCAGAAAGGGCTACCTTTGCCAGAAATACAGATTTTTCAAATTTCAGCGTGTTGTTCCGTTTTTTACCTTACAACGAATGTCTATTAGGTATCAAGTATGTTGAAAATGATGTTTTTACTATTTCAGTCCAACTTGGCTATATTTAACCTTTATGGTTTTAAGGGTTTTAGAAACGGCTAACCCGATTTCCAGAATGTAGTGAGTTTTCATTTTTTGTTATTTATTGTTTGCAAGGCAACTGGAATGTTATATAATGGGTTTTTCGGTACACTGAATACGATGGTTTGGCAGAACGAATATTTCATGCCTTTTCAGATGTTTTAAATGGGTTTGGTATCAATGAACGCTATTGCCAGAATATAGTTTTCAATGGTTTGGTTACGTATAGCGTACAGGGCATCAAGAATTGTCTAAATATATGTTCAGATATCTAGGTACTAACACCAACACTTCGTGTGTTTTCAGTTGTTTTCGATGGTTTAGGGTTTTCAATGGTTTCAGGATTACTGAGATTTTAGTGCAGTATTACATCAAACACAAACCCTCTTACAAGGTGATTTCACAAAACTACCACTACTGATAAAATTACGCTCGCTCCGCTTTACCCTCGCGTGTGAGGTACTAGTAATAGTTACGTATTATAAATTTGATTTGCTAAGGATGATTGTGACGTTTTCGATGCTTCGTCGCATTGTGAGAACACTGTTACAGCTTGGAATGATAACTCTGGTGAATCAATGGTCAAGTGGTTTTATTTTTATTTATCGTGTCTTAAAAATCCAACATACAATATCGGTGCATACATGTCATAATAATTCGCTACTACATATTTTTAAGTTCACTGTTTGTGCTCAAAAATATTCATATAATATTGAACATAATATTATTTAGGAAGCTAGCGGTGGAATGTGGCTAAATTAGTGTATTGTTTTGGTTTAGTATGGTGCACAAAAGGGGTGCTGCCTGTTACACCATCGCCCTTTAAGATGGTGGCTGTACATGTTATTTATTGTGATATACCAGTTTGGATAGAAAGATGATTATCGTCAGTCCAGACTATATTTTTTGTTGGGAAAAAGGCAACATTGTAATCAAGTTTGTGTCGAGGAATTAGTATGAACCACGCCACTCTGCACATTGAATAGTTGCCGTCAAAAATAATTTCATGGAATTTTGACTAGAACTGAGATAGAAATTCCATTCGCTGCAAATTTAGCCAGGGGACTTGCACCGCCCTCTCCCTCCTGGTTTGGTACTGGGTGGTGTTGGAGTTTGCGCGTTAGCTGGATTCCTGGTCGAAATTTGACATCCTTCAAAATTTAATGTGTTTCAGTGAAAAATTGCATTAATTTTTAATAAGTGGTCTCTGATAAAATGCAATAACGTCTTTATTGAGGTCAAAACCAACTTTCAGTAAAAGTTTAAATTTTTTGCTGAATGTAATCAAATATTTTAATATCAGAAATGATTTTTGTAAAAAAATTTTTAAAGTTTTTATGTCAGCTGAGTGTGTTTACCGGGGGAGGCCAAAAATTTTGCTAGGCGAAACTAATATTTTATCCAGCTGACCCCAACCGCGAAGCACCCGTTTTTGCCAGGGGAACCAAAAATGCCAGGCCCCCTGTTTACAGACGGTATAATGAGATGTGTCAAGTCTTATTTTTTCGAAGCAGTGTGAAGTCTGAAGCAAACAAAGTCATGTTACATTCTAGTAATAATTAATAGGATTTAAATTATAATGTTTTTATGGGTGAAATTCTTTCTGGTAACACCTACAGTTTTCGCCAGAAATGAGTGTCAGATGTCGAACAAACGAACGTCGAAAAGAAATCGAACAAAATTTACCTTTTCGCGAGCAAGTTTAGAACAAACTTCTAACAGCTCTAGAACTATTTTTATAAAAGCGCGCCAATAATTTCGAACAGATCTCTAACAAAATTTGACATTGTTCGAACAAACGTCCATCACTCATTTCCATCGAGTAATGTTTTGTGTTACTAAGATTATTGTTAATCATCCGCACTATTTGAACATGGGTGTATTTTCTGTCTACAGCATTTTTTAATTTATTTATTTTTAGGCTCAAACAGTAGCAAATGACATAAACGCATTTCTCACTGGACGAGCTTCTCAGGTCATGGGGTGAGTTTAGAGTTTGCCAGTACTTTAAATACCTTCAGTAGACTATTTGTATAGTTGTTGTGGAACGCGTGTCTGCTGCAAATTCTAATTAAAAAATGAAGCTACATTATGCTTACTAAGTCTTGCTAAGTAAGCTGCGTTTCCTAAGCGTTAATATTTGAAAAAAATTTCTATAATTATAGATTGTAGTTCCGCTTGTTTAAGGCTATATTGTGGCGCTCATTATTGCGCGCTGTGTTATGCTGATACGTGTTCTCCATATTGGCTTCTCCAAACTACCAAAATTTCACATGGGGGTCCTACGGAATAGACTTGGAAGTCAATTCCCCCAGTCGAACAGGGAGACATAAGATTGTATGTGCCAGAAAACGTCAAACATGTGTCATTTATCGACTAATTGCAATATTGTGATTAAATATAAAAAGGGAAACTATAGCAATTTTCAGCTTTGATATATATGTATTTGTGGATTTTTACGAAATATAAGGAAAATTTGCATATTTTTATCCCATAGTTTTTTAGTCTTGCAAGAATGCACTTGGGGAAGCCAAAATTTCCTTGGGGGCATGGACTGTGGAACCTGGGGAGGTATTCTGTAATATTGTGTGTTTACAAACTAAAATTACCGCTTAAAACTGTATCTAACCTCATTAAGACAGCTCTTGGATGCAGTTACGATTGAATTAAAGATTTTGTAATTTCCCATGTATTAATAATAGTATTGTTCACAATTACCTTTGTGTTGCAAGTAGAATGTGGATAAAACTGGGCAGCTTAAATTTCTTCCAAAAAGCCGAAAACCGATAAACATGCAGACATAATATGCACTCTGTCCGGGAGCTCGTGATAAACTGTCACGTGACATAGTCTAAACTCAGACCAATACTGACATCGTGCGCACAAATTAATTATTATCAGAGTCAATACTCCGCTATAGTAACCTCATGGGAGCTTCCCACAGTCAACAAAACCAATTTATTATGAATATTATTAATTGTCGTCCGACACGTTATATTCAGGCGAAATTATAAACTTTATAATTTTCCCCATGTAGAGAATATTATTGCCCAATGTTATTTGTTTTGCCATCAAAATTTCCCTATAATTTTCTAACTTAATTATTATTAATATCATGTAGTTCGAGAATTGCATAATTTTCTTTGTTTTGATGTTAGATTTGGGTACAGATTTTTAACTGCCAGGTCTTTTGTATAAATTTACTTAAAATTCAGTGGACTTCATGACGAAGGTCTCGCAGTGCCATCGAATCGCGTCACAGTCGCACTTCATAACTCGAAAAATAGTGAGTGATACTGTATCAATATATTAATTTACACTTGCAGTCATAAGACGCCAAAGTGGAAGCTAATCGATCGAAATTTCGACCGGTTGACTACGGTTAACCGAAATTTCGACCGGTTTCGATTACATTATGTCGGTCTTTTGCGATTAAACGAAATTTGAATCAACATCGATTTTGGCATAATGAAGTATTTGAAATTTTCAAAATTTCAATTAATTTCGATTCAACAAAATTTCGATCCAAACAAAATTAAATCAATTGCGATTTCGATTGTACCTGTTCAATTTTTGGCCGCAAGTGAGCGCTACAGATCGATGGAAAAATTTCGCTAAATAAATTCGAAAATTTCACTAAATTTCGACAGTTTTCCATTACCTGATATTTCTGTGTTGACGTCTTTACAGGACCAAAATCCTGGGACATGGTTTGCTTTGGGCTCGTGGGGCACAAAGGTACAACCCAAAGAATTTTTCATAACTGCATTTTAACGTCTTTTCCATTTCTTTGCAGCATTATAGTCGTTTTGTTACATACATGCTGAAAATGCGTATTTGGGAGTTTGTCGTTTGCTTGAATCGTTTTTGATGTCAAGTTAAAATACCTATTCTCTTGGTAACCTACCTACCCAAAATTTACTTGGGCATGACCGAGGCGAACCGCTGAAATCCTTGGAGAACTGGAAAATTCTGGGTGGGCACCCCATCCTCGTATGTACGGAGGTAGTTATGGATCACGATTTCGATTATCCGAAATTTCGATCGATCACGATTTCAGCATAAATTATTAAATTACTAATTTGTAATCATTTGCGTTGATTTTGGTTTATCGATCTCCATTTCGGTTAAGCTAAATTTGTATTAGTAAAAAATTAATTAATTACCTCTATGCAGATGCTGTATGATATTTATATAATGAGATTTTACCGTATCAACCATGGCTTGCTTTGATTGATTCCGCAAGCCAGTCTGTTATTTACACCACCACGTGTTGAATTACAACAAAGTAGTTCGTACAGATATTATATTCAATGTATACTTTATGTTTATACACCCATTAATATCAAATATCCGTTTTCCGGGATAGTATAACTACGAAAGTAAACAAAAAAATGTACTTGTCAATTTTAATTTTACTTGTGTAATTTTGCGGCTGTCGTCAAAATTGAAGTATGAGCTTTCATTTTAACTGAATTTTACGACAATGATGCAGGCCGTATTATAGAAGTCCGAACTTCACAAAAATCACTCAGTTACGACATACTTTCTTTAAGTGTGGTGTCCGTATTATTGGCTCTTGTGTAATTAGTTTGGTTGCACATTTCTAAACTTTTTCTAATGCAACGGACTGAGCGTTTAAATTAAAATATTACTTAATTAAACTTATCACTGACTGACTAAACGAAAAGATATACATGCCACTGAACGACGTTTGATGTTGTTTCTGCATTCAATTTCGAACACAATCCTATGATTTTTTAATGGAGAACAACTCTTTTTTGTTTGCGTTCCGTTGTTTGTCTTCCTATTGAAGGGAGTTTCAATTGCTTGTTTGCGTTCATGTTTTTACTTCAGTAAAAATAAATTTCCACGCTCAATGTTTGGGCTTGTTTTTACTTCCTTAAAATATATTTGCACGCTCAATGTTTCGGCTTCATTCATCGAATAGTTGGTTTCCGCCCTATATTTTTGGACTTCCAAACTTCGTTCTAAACTTTATTTGTTTATGCCTCGAATTGAATCCATTCGTTCGTCCGAGCTCAGTTTTCCAGCTGTTTGGAGGGGATAAATTTGTCCAAGCTTTTTTATTATAGTCTTTGTTCGGAAATTTATTTCAATTTTGAGCCTTTGACGTTCCCCGTATGGTGTACATAATTTTCCGGGAATAACCGGCATTCCAGCTGTGGTTCTAGCAAATTTTGGTTCCGTTCCCGCCTAAATTTTGTCGGAATCGGAGTTCCGCTTTCATGTCTTAGATAAATCTGCATGGCGTATTTTGTAATAAACGTTTTCTATTTCTAGTCAAAATTGGCTAAGTATTCCTGTTGCAGTTTGTATAACATAGAGCACAATGTATTCAGTCTATGTGTTCCCTCAAGTACTTAGTCTTTCTTAATTTCCTCAGACGTATTTATCGACCTGTATTCATTTTAAATCATAGAGAAATAACACTAATCAATCAAACACTAACATATTTATAACTTTAGAAGTACTGCATAATATAGGGTTTGTTAACTATGCCCTTATTTAGGCTACGTCCCAACGGTACCTGAGTAGTAACTTGCTACGAAATACAAACGGTCTTCATCATTTACTTTTCACGCTTATGAGACCACAGCATAAGGCAATTTTGCGTATTTGACATTGCCTAGAAATTTCTTACAATAGTAAATTGCCAGATGATGGGAACAGGGAGTACTTATTAGTGGCTTCTTTTCACGAGTATAGAAAACGTTATATCCTACTTGCTAGGCGGAGGCACTGCGATATAGAAACACTGTCAAATCTTGTGACAACTACCAAATTTTTTTCACTTATCACATGTATATTTCCAAAATACACTTCACAGTGTTACGTGCCTTTCGATCATGAGTTTTTCAAAAACAGTCGGAGACTAACCCCATGACCTTAGCAATTATTATAAAAAAGCTAGTTTTCGGTTTCGCGGTGCAAATTGGCAAATTTGCCAGCACTATAATTTCTCTGCTAATCATGCAAGACTTGTCGCACTCAACCTAATAACGTACAACGTTAGCCCGTAACTTTCCAAATTTATAAATCTCAACTTTTCAAAAAAAATATAAATTTAATGAAACAGATTTTACGTTGTATGTGTCTAGCACATGTGCAATTGGCTCCTTCCCATGTACGTGCAAAGGCATTCATCGTATCCAACTACTCCAAAAAACTGTAGCTCCATCTAACAATAAATTACTACAAGAAAAATTTAAAAATGCCAAAACAAATATTTTGTTATTATTCACATTTATAAATAGCCCCATGCGGCGCCTCACAGGGGTAAGCAAGTTTTTACATAGCCTGGATTTAAAACAACAAAATCAACGTATTTAACCGAAAAATAATTCTATTATGCCCATCATTCAACCGCTATTTACACGAGGCGCATTAAAACTGTTCTATTTCACCTTGTGGAACACATTCCCGTTTCGACAAAAATTGCAGCTCCGGATCAGTTTTATTATGTGCAAAATCAGTGTTGCAACTAAAATTGTGTGCACTTCATCGAGTGTGGGATGCAGTGCTCACATAATGTATTTAAAACGTATAATTGTACCTAATGAAATGAACGTATAAATTAGCAATAGAAATTTCAATATCAGCAGAACATAGGAGCTGAATTTTGAATGTCGAACGTTGAGTAGCAAACGAACTAAATGGCTTATAAATGATGGCTCCCTGCTGGTTTGTTTCACTTCATTTCTATTCAGAAAGAATTTCTTGTTTGCTAAAATATTGAAATTGCAAAGGCTATTTTAGTTTATCATCTAAATTCTTGTATTTTCATGAAAAGTGCCAACAAATACAGTCTTATACAAAAGTAAGTAAGCAAAAGACGGACGCATTTGTGTCCTTCCGCATCCCGTCGAAACTACTTCCGGGTTTAAACGAATAGATAGAATTAGATTCCGCCCGCGTCTTTGTCCGTACGCATCTGCACTGACTTGTTCATGACTGTTATCTTGTTTTGCCACCCCTATGGTAATTTGGTTACGGCTCAAGGTTATTTTTGTCTTGTTTTATTGTACCAAATTGCCTTGGAGCTTATAGTGTTGTTGTATCACTTTTTAATAATAACAGTAATAATTTACTCTAATGTGCTACTTTAGCCATAGCTGACGCAGTTCCGCTAACAGATGCCGAAATCTATCGTCGTAATACTCCTCTACCGCCTCCTGCACGTGCCGTCTACCACAACAGTAGCTTTCAAGTCAACCCAAGCACAGACGTAATTTGTACAAAGTATGCCTCCGTTCGGACTCGACAGCAGCCGAGTGCAGCGTCAGCTTTCGCTATCGATACGGGCGCTGTTCATCGCGGAGATAATGGGAGCAATTCAACTGTCGATCGAATTGATATTGCAGCTATTTTCGAACGTGACGTGGTAACGATATTGACTTGATTTTTAGCCTGTTTGAGAAAAATTTCTACCGTTATAAAAGTTTAAACCGTGCGACCAGTGTGTCTAGTAGTGATGGCCAAAAAATCGGATATCCGGATACGATTCTATGTCCGGATACTATCCGCTGCGTCTGGATATCCGGATATCTTGATATTACAGCCGGCGAGCAGTTACAAAATTTTATTGGTTGAAAAGCCACAAAGAATTGATTTGAGGATGCCGAAAATACGCTGTTTACAGTTATCTTTTCCTACTACCGTTTATGAAGAGAATTTTTCGTTGGATCTACATGTTATTGTGGATTTACGGGATCAATTGCAGCGTATATATTTCACTTAGACTAACCAGACGAATGTACTTCAAGTGACCGTCCCAGCTTAACGTTTAGTTGGAACCCAAAATCCTCCCATTTTCAAATCTATTTTCGTTCTTTTCTCGTCTTTTCACCGTAAACCAATTTATAATACGGTATTATTACTGCAGTCGAAGTGTATTTGCACCCGAATTTAAACTCACTATCTTCCATTTTAACTTTTTGGAAGATTTTTAATTTCTATAACCAAATAACCCGTCGAAATTTCGTATTTTCCGGACTTACAACTTTTGAGACTCAAAGAGTTTTAATTTTATGTTATTTTTGAACTATATAATATCTAAATTTCTGGATTTAACTTTTGGTGTGGCAGCTTGTTGAAACGAAGTTAGCGAAGCGAGCAAGTTTCTGCTGAGGGTGCTATTCGCAGGGGTTTTTAAACCTCTAATAGGCACAGAACCAGTCTTGCCAGAACGGAGGTAACCACAACGAGTCATGGCTACATAGAAAGTGTTACCAGATGGAGGCACGAGTCAGCATATAAACAAACAAATAGTCAGAACGTAGTGAAACGTAGTGGAGATTGTGTGTTGCATGGGGTGAAATCTTTTAAATTGTTTGTGTGTGTGGGAGCATGTGTGATTGGCCATAACCCGAGAATGTCTGAATCGATTTTCATGATCTTGGTTCGAACCGGCATACTCTATTTACCGTGTACATACCCGAGTATTTTTTGATTTCTGGCTGGTTCCGGGGTCAGGAGTCAAAATGTGGGTTTTTATGCCCCATTTTAGTACCCTTCACGGAAGAAAGGTTATTTTTATCTTAACAATCGAATTTTTTTCTCTGGATGGTTTTATTTCATAGTAAAATGATAAATGCCGACTCCTCTTTTTTGTTTTTCGATTAAGGCTCCGGTTCTGATTTATGCGGTTTGAGGTACGTGGGTATGGCGCCCCAATGGTTGCTCGACAAAAATTTGAAAATTTGTTCTGATTGTGACGTCTTGCGGCTGATAAGTTTTACCTGGGGGTTTTCGGGCATGGGAAACTCATTGCCACTGCCGGTTTTGCCCTGCGACCCATGGTTCCATGGGTACGGTGTATAACGCCTCATGGTTCGGGGTCAGAGGTAAAAATTAGGGTTTTTTAGTACCTTCACGGAAGCAAGGTTATTTTTATCTTAACATTCGAATTTCTCTAGTTGGATTTATTTCATAGTAAAATGATAAATTCCGATGCCTCTTGTTGTTTTTTGATTAAGGCTATGGTTTTGGAGTTATGGGTTTTGAGGTACCCTCGTGGTTCCTCGACCCAAAATTTGTTGACGTCTTGTGCGGCTGATAAGTTGCACCTGGGCGTTTTGGGGCATGGGAAACTCATTGCCGGTGTTAGTTTTGTTGTAACGTGTGCTGTATTGTGTGATGTCCACATAATAGCATATCGATGAATGCTATCGAAAGTTGATTTGATGTGCACACAAAAGGCGTAGGTGAACCTATGCTTCGCTACGTCCTGCAGTCTCGATAGCGTTACTAGTATTATAGCATACCAGATAATAAATGAGGTAAATTTGTTATGGGACTTACGAAGGACATACTTAGACAGTGTATTCAGGCTATAACTGGACATAGTTAGTTAAATGACCACCAATACTGTGTAAGTGTACAGTAAATACATGTAAGTTGAGATTGCGGGAATAACAAATATAATACAAGGTGAGTTGCCCAAGTATCTCTGCATCAGGTAATGTCTTCGTTGCACATTACTTGTTTTAGCGGGATAACGGGTTGATGCAGTGTACGGCTTCTTATTACCCCGCATGTTTTTCTATCCGTAGTATAATCATCTGTATTTATGCTGTTTTTGTAAAATTTTTGAAAATTTTTAGCCTGTCGGTGTAATGGATTGATTATGGCAAAATTTTCCCTTTTGTGCCTTTCAGTTGAACACTAAAAGTTTTACCCCATCTTCCGGGTCAGTGTTCAAAAGTTAGTTTTTAAGAGTTCTTCGCGGCTTCTTTTTTGTTGGGCCACTCCATCGTTGACGAACTCGATTTCCATAATGTAGACTGTTTTCATTTGGCTGCTTATGTATTGCTACCAGGGCATCAAGCATGGTCTATATTTATATTTTCCTAGGCGCTGGACTCGTTGGTTTGAGTACCTAGAGTCCAGAAAGAACATTTTAATGGTATGAAATGTATGTTTTCAGTGGTTTTCAAACGGTTTGGGGTCGACAAACCACATTTTCTTTATATTCATTTGGTTGGTTATATATAAGTATTGCATTCAAGACTATCTCATAGTTTGAACAAAAAATTTAACCATATATGTTGAAAATTCTAGGAATACGTAGATAATTTATCTCTGTGGAGTTACATGTCCTGGACATTTCTTATCGTAATTCAAATAACAAATTTCAGATGCCACACTTGCACTCTTTGTCACAAATGATATTTAGCCCCGTTGTTTGGTATTTATTTGTAGGTTGATCGCTTTTGAACGATCCCGCGTCTCTGGCTTCCAGTTGGCTCTGGCGGCTCTCTGGCCTGGCACCCTCATTCCTAAGATATCCGAAATACCCCAAATTTGAGCTTTATTCTGAATGAATTAGCGTTAGTAAATTAAAATTGCGCGCCAGACAGTCTGTGTCAGTTAAGTCCATTTCAGAACAAAACTGGGTGCTAAAATAGGCTTAATCGTCGACCTAGTATACATATGTCTATACTACAAATTATTGTGCTAAAGTATCTTTGTCTAAAACAAAATGATTGTTTATGTCTCAAATCGTTAAATACACCACAAAATAGAGATTGTAGTGATGAATGATAAAGCCTAGTATACAATTTCGTATAAATCGTTTAAATAAAAGTTAGAAGTTTTAGGATATGGTTCTTTATATCCGTATAATCCGCATTATCGCACAATTTTATCGGGATATGGTAGTCTATATCCCTGCCCATCACTAGTGAGTAGATTATTATTTTAGTTTACAGAGGCACTAACCGATTTCCTCAAAATATTTCTCATAAGGCTGCATCGGCATGTCGTAGATTTTATGTCAACAATGTTGTAGCTCACTTTTTGCCATTCTGTCAACATTTTTTAGGAAATTAATAACAGTAACCATGACGTCGTAACAGAGGTAGCTCGGGTGTTGTGACCGTGCTAGATAATTGCTTACCTATCCTTTGATACTCATAACAATTATAGAATGTTACAGTACCCACCATAATGACCGCTGCTCGCTGGATGTTCACTCGATAGTTACAGTCAGTTGGCGAAAGGAAAATATGCTTGATTAATCTAAAGCAAGAACGTTATCTAAAAATTAAGAATGGAAGAAGGATTTTTCAAGCGAACTGTACAAATTTTACAACAAACTACTATTTACTAGTAGCTTCTCTCATTGCCAAGGTGGTGAAATTGAGTGTTGAATTGTAATTTAGAATGACGTATACAGCTTGCATTACTTTTGTTGATCAATTAGAAACTCGTTTTAGCCCAACTGTGCAGCCTAAATAATCACAACTGCTGTACATTATTTTGCAGCTGCGTAGAGGGTGAAGTGAACTGCAAAATGAGCCCAATATCACCTATATATTATACATAGCTCTAGCTGATGCCTATGTACTCTTATTGTCGTATATTTTGGGCTTCTTGGGTCCATCAAAACCCCATTTTAAACCAAGCCTGCAGCGTTGACGTAAATAATGACAACAGTGGTGCATTATCTGCAGCTACGTTATTTTCGTGTATTTTGGGTCTCTTGGGCCCATTCAAACCTCATTTTAGCCCAACCCTGAAGCTTAAATAATGAAAACATGGTACAACGGCTGCAGTTACACATGGAGACAGTTGCACTATTAAATGAGCCCAATATTCATATAGCTCGAGCGGTTACGGAGTACTGCCATTTTCATGTAATTTTGACCGCGTGAATCCATTCCAAAACCTAATTTGGCCCAACCCTGCAGCGGAGATGTTGCCATTTTCGTATGTTTCGGGTCTCGTGGCGCCCTTTTAAAAACTTGTTCAGACCCGAATTTTGGACTCAAAATCTTTATATAGAGTTTTCTGTAGAATGCTCTGAACCATACATTTGACGAAATTGAAGCATTCGTTGGTCGTATACAACACGTGGCTTTTACTCAACGACAAGCGGAAGCAAGACAGCGCGCAGCATTGGCTACTGCCATTGCAGCTCGTTCCATGACTACCAAAAAGGGACAACAAATGCCTGTGCCAACGTTGCCTGCTTCACAACCAGTTATACCGTTGCCAAAGGAACAAGAATTTGTTGATGCGTTTCAAAAGTTTAAGCTGTCGTTTAACTTACTGGTTAGTGTGTATAATCACTATCACTGTAGTTATTATTCCTGGCTGTTTTAAATTACTGGAGTGAGTGGTCGTCTGGTATCTTTCAGTTATATATCCTTCATTCTGAAACGGGCCTCCATAGTACTTGAACGATGGCAAAATTTACGGCTCCAAACGTTCAATGCTCCTGCCGAATTTATTTTATTTCCCGCGGTTAAAAGTCGTCAGTGACACAAAAAAACTAAAAATTTCATTACGAAGCAAAAATAATTTATAAATTACGTACAAAATCTGATTAAAAATTATTGTTGTTTTAAAGCCAGATCAGACAGATGTGGGAACCATTCCTGAGACGATTTATTATGTAGCTATTTTAACGCTGTTGTTGCTATCTTTTAAGTTATTGAGAGATACCAAATTTTTGGATTTCGAAGCCAATTTTACATTTCCTGCTGCAATCCAGCACCCCTGGTGATTAACCGTAGCAATATTTTCAGCGAATAGCGAAACTAGTATTCTAAAGCGTTTTCAAGCTACAATATGCCGTAATTATTTATTCTAAATATTTACAACGTATGTAGTTTTAGTAAATAGCTGCCCTAGAGCACACTGGGAATATACATGACAAATTTAGCAGAATTTGAGATTTGCAAAAGCAAAGCAGCTGTTGTTTTCTCATGTTGTGATTGCAAAAGGAGCTTTTGTAAAATTTGCGATGAAACCAATAGTTGTTCAACCGTGTCGATTACACTGAGTTGCATTACAATTATCAGAAACCAAGTGAAGCTGTACTTTTTATCTCCGCTTGATTGGCATAAGGCTATAAAATTGAAATTATAGCATTATTTGCATTGTTGTGCTAAAATTAAACATTAATAACTTAAAAATTACTATTGTATGTATTGTTATGCTTTATTTTCATACCCGAATTATTGTATTAGTGATGTTGTTAGCATCCATCGGTACAAATTTTTAAACAGTTTACGTAATATTCGAATCGATGCTGATTAGTTATAATGTCTATATAATTTATAAGTACATTATGTATATATTTCGCTATACGTTTTCTGATTTTTTTTATACTTTTTTAGGCAAAATTGCGTGATCATATTCATGATCCAAATGCTCAAGAACTTCTTCACTTCTTATTTACACCGTTGACAGTAATACTGGACGCGGCTCGTTGGAGTATTGGTAAGTCGCGTACCTTGGTTGAACCAAGTGTTGTTCTTCAATATTGATTTATATCGCGGTGCACAAAAATGCTCTAACTTTTGTATTTTCATCGGATACAAACTTAGCTTTGTTTTTTATTGAAATTTTGTTGAAAACAATGGTTTGTTTTTATAATGTCGTATCATGAAAAAGCATTCAAATAGCATAAGATCAGCCATAACACAAACATTTCACAGGCATATACAAGATTCTTATTCTGATCGCCTAGTTTTATTGTTCGAATAATGAAATTGTGGTGATATACCATGATTTGTTAAACACAGCGTGGCATTGATCAATCTGAGGCGAAATCATGTATTTCTTTCTTGATGACTAAGAGGCTTCTGCTATTTTATATTTCTAATTTTAATTTTTCAGGTGACCCAGTTGCTCCACGTATTGTGGTACCATTGCTAACACGGGACGCTTGCCGGCTCATGTCACATTGTTTGACTAGCAAGGAAACTGATGTATGGTTTGCGCTTGGCGACACATGGCGCGTCCCTGAGTAAGTGTTAAGCACTGTAAATGTTATTAAAAATTGTGGTAAGTTCTAAAACATTATAATCGCGAAAGTTTTTATTATTATTGAAACGGATTTTCCGCTACTGCGGACGCTAGGGCGAAAATTTTGAAAAGTGTTTTCAGAACGTAGTGAAACGTAGTGGAGATTGAGTGTTGCAGCGGTGAAATCTTATAAATTCTTTGTATGTGTGGGTGCGTGTGTGTGATCGGCCATAACTCGAGAACGCCTTAACCGATTGTCATGATCTTGGGCTCATTCGAACCGGTACATCCCGAGCGTTTTTTGATTTGGCGTCTGGTTCCGGGGTCAGGGGTCAAATTGTGGGTTTTTTGGCCCAATTTACCCCATTTTAGTACCCTTCACGAAAGTAAGGTTATTTTTATCTTAACTATCGAATTTTTATCTTTGGATGGTTTTGTTTCATAGTAAAATGATAAATGCCGATGCATCTTTTTTTGTTTTTCGATTAACGCTCCGGTTCCGAATTTATGGGGTTTGAGGTACGGGGGTATGGCGCCCCAACGGTTCCTCGACGCAAAATTTGAAAATTTGTTCTGGCGTTTTGGGCGGCTGATAAATTTTACCTGGGGGTTTTCGGGCATGGGAAACTCATTGCCGGTGCCGGTTTTGCTCTGTGACCAATGGTTTCATGGGTACCCCGGTTTTTTGCCCATGGTTCGGGGTCAGAGGTCAAAATGAGGGTTTTTAGTACCCTTCACGGAAGCAAGGTTATTTTTATCTTAACATTCGAATTTATTTCTCTGGTTGGTTTTATTTTATAGTAAAATGATAAATGCCGATGCATCTTTTTTGTTTTTCGATTAACGCTCCGGTTCAGAATTTATCGGGTTTGAGGTACGGGGGTATGGCAACCTCATGGTTCCGCGTCCCAAAATTAGAAAATTTGTTCTGACGTCGTGGGCGGCTGAAAAGTTTCACTTGGGGGTTTTCGGGCATGGGAAACTCATTGCCGGTATTGGTTTTACTCTGCGACCCATGGGTACGGGGGTATGACGCCCCATGGTTCGGGGTCAGAGGTCAAAATGAGGGTTTTTAGTATCCTTCACGGAAGCAAGGTTATTTTTATCTTAACTTTCGAATTTTTATCTCTGGATGGTTTTATTTCATAGTAAAATGATAAATGCCGATGCCTCTTTTTTGTTTTTCGATTAAGGCTCCGGTTCAAGAGTTATGGGGTTTGAGGTATGGTGCCCCAATGGTTCCCCGACCCAAAATTCAAAAATTTGTTCTGACATCCTGGGCGGCTGAAAAGTTTCACTTGGGGTTTTCGGGCATGGGAAACTCATTGCCGGTATTGGTTTTACTCTGCGACCCATGGGTACGGGGGTATGACGTCCCATGGTTCTGGGTCAGAGGTCAAAATGAGGGTTTTTAGTATCCTTCACGGAAGCAAGGTTATTTATATCTTAATTTTCGAATTTTTATATCTGGATGGTTTTATTTCATAGTAAAGTGATAAATGCCGATGCCTCTTTTTTGTTTTTCGATTAAGGCTCTGGTTCAAGAGTTATGGGTGTTGAGGTATGGTGCCCCAATGGTTCCCCGACCCAAAATTCAAAAAATTCTTCTGATATCCTCTGCGGCTGAAAAGTTTCACTTGGGGTTTTCGGGCATGGGAAACTCATTGCCGGTATTGGTTTTACTCTACGACCCATGAGTACGGGGGTAAGACGCCCCATGGTTCGGGGTCAGAGGTCAATATGAGGGTTTTTAGTGCCCCTCACGGAAGCAAGGTTATTTTTATCTTAACTTTCGAATTTTTATCTCTGGATGGTTGTATTTTATAGCGAAATGATAAATACCGATGCCTCTTTTTTTGTTTTTCGATTAAGGCTCTGGTTCTAGAGTTATGGGGTTTGAAGCATGGTGCCCCAATGGTTCCCCGACAAAATTTGTTCTGACATCCTGGGCGGCTGAAAAGTTTCACTTGGGGTTTTCGGGTATGGGAAACTCATTGTCGGTATTGGTTTTGCTCTGTGATCCATGGTTCTACGGGTACGGGGGTATGACGCCCCATGGTTCGGGGCCAGAGGTCAAAATGAGGGTTTTTAGTACCTTAACGGAAGCAAGCTTATTTTTATCTTAACTTTCGAATTTTTAACTCTGAATGGTTGTATTTTATAGTAAAATGATAAATACCGATGCCTCTTTTTTGTTTTTTCGGTTAAGGCTCTGGTTCTAGAGTTATGGGGTTTGAAGTATGGTGCCCCAATGATTCCCGACCCAAAATTCAAAAATTTGTTCTGACGTCCTGGGCGGCTGATAACTTGGACCTGGGGGTTTCGAGGCATGGGAAACTCATTGCCGGTGTTAGTTTGGTTGTAACTTGTGCTGGTATTATGTGATTTCCACATATAGCATATCGACGAATGCTACGACTAGAGCTGATTTGATGTGCACGCAAAAGGCGTAGGCCTAGGTGTACCTATGCTTCACTACGTTCTGCAATCTCGGTAGAGTTACTAGTTTTTTGTTCGTCGCTGTTATTCTTAACTCATTTTCGGATTGACAGATTTCGACAGTTTTTTTGTTCGATGAGGATGTGTCCTTTATTTGAACGCGAACAACCCCCACCCCATCTTCCGGGTCAAAATGAAAAAAAACAGGGTTTTAAGGATTCTTGGCCAAATCTGGCGGTACGGATACCAGTCTTTCACAGTTTATAAATCGCGACACAGGTTTCGGATCGAAAAATGGAGACCATCAATTATATAGAATCATCTCATCGAGATTTACAACTTTGCAGACTACAACTTTTTTGTGCCTGTGCTGTTGTGGGTTCGAATATGGTTCATCGAACCTTTGCCAGAAATAGTGATTTCTCAGATTCCGCCGTGGTATTGTTTGTTGTTACCTTACACTGAGTGCCTATTAGATTATCAAGCACTCCAAAATGTGAATTTTTATTTGTCTGATTATGTATTGAGTGCAGGGCATCAAAGATGGTCTATATAATATATGTAGGCATTTCTGAAGGTTGGAATAATGAGTTGCTTATTTAAGTCCAGCGTGCATATTTCAAGCCTTTTTTACTGGTCAATGAACCCGATTTCCAGACTGGGCTCTGCAAACTTTTGCCATGGGGTATGAACCGGGGGTCTCTGGTACCGAACCGGGGCGTCCATTTTCCAGGGGGCATTTGGCCAAGAAACTGTTAAAAATCGTGTCAGAAACACTGGCAAAACCAGTAGGCATTTCTGAAGGTTGGAATAATGAGTTGCTTATTTAAGTCCAGCGTGCATATTTCAAGCCTTTTTTACTGGTCAATGAACCCGATTTCCAGACTGGGCTCTGCAAACTTTTGCCATGGGGCATGAACCGGGGGTCTCTGGTACCGAACCGGGGCGTCCATTTTCCAGGGGGCATTTGGCCAAGAAACTGTTAAAAATCGTGTCAGAAACACTGGAAAAACCCTTTTGATGGAGAGAAACAGCAATTTTGGAGCAAATTTTGATCAAATTTTACGTATTTTGGACCCATTGCAAACAAAATAAATTTGCTAAGAGGCGATGAAACGGGTGGGGGAGCCCAAATTTTTTGCCAGGGGCGCTAACCAGGGGCTTTGCCAGGGGGCACTTGAAGATCCCAGCAGCCCCAACCTCCAATTTGGAGAGCCCAGTAGAATTTAATAGTCTGTCTGCTGTTATTTGGTTACGTATAATGGTCATCAATAATTCCTATATAGATTTTCCGGTATGTTGAATACGATGGTTTGGTCATCTAGATTCTAGCACGAGTATCTTATGCCTTGTCAGACATTTTCATCAAGTTTAGGGTCAATGAACCCGATTTGAAGAGCCCAGTAGAATATAATAGTCTGTCTGCTGTTATTTGGTTACGTATTGGGTACAGGTCATCAAGAATTCCTATACAGGTTTTCCGGTATATTGAATACGATGCTTTGGTTATTTTGATTCTAGCACTCTAGATCTTATGCCTTTTCAGACATTTTCATTAAGTTTAGAGTCAATGAACCTGATTTCCATAAAATAGTATGTCTTGAGTCGTTTTGTACATGGCATCAAAAATAGTTTATATTGTTGGTACGGTGAATACAGTTATTTTGTTAACTAGATTCCAGCTTGCAAATTTCATACCTCTTCATTTGGTTTAAATGGGTTTACGGTCAATTAACTCTATTTCCAGATTTATAGCCTGTTCTCTGTTGTTCGCTTACATATTGCGTACAGGTCATCAAGAATTGTCTATATAGGATTTCAATTAGGCTGAATACGATGGTTTGATTATCTAGAGACAAGAACAAAAATACTTGATTCGTTGTCAAGTGGTTTCGATGGGTTTTGGGTCGACGAGGTTTTAGAATTTTCAATGGATTCAGCGTTCAAGATGGTTTAGGGCAGGACGGTATATACATCAAAAACAGTCTCTTGTAGCTGATTAACCAAAATGATTTCTCAAAATGAAACAATGCTCGCTGTGTTTCATCCTCGCATGGGAGTTACTAGTTGTAATAACTGGATACATTATCAGCTATTGTTGTTGCCTGAAGCACAAATAAATGTACTGTATCAGAATGTTATAAACTAGAGTCGAGGCCAAGTTTTGAAATTCTGAGTGTATTATAGCAAGGCGTCTACACGAAGCCTTTTTCGCTCTGCAAAGTGCGCCAGCCCAAGAATTATACTTGTTTATGTTTTCATTGGTTATGAAGATATATTACCGTTTTTGTGTATTTTGGTTTCCGTGAGTTCATTTCAAAACTTATTCTTGCCTAATCCTACGTGTTGTAATCGCCGCAATTTTGCGTCACATGCAATTGCGTACAGTTTCTCTTTCTCTACAAAATGAGTTCAAGAAGATCCATATGTATTCATTGGCTATGGAGATATGGTGGTTTTATGTATTTCTGGTCGCATTGGCACATTTAAAACACCCTTTACATAATCCTATAATATAGCTAACCGCCGCAATAGCACATCATAAATGTCGCTATACGTACATATAAAGGTTCATTTGCTCTAAATAAGCCCAAGAAGGCCTATATATTTTCAGTGATTATGGAGTTACAGCCCGCCAAAAATTACTGTCGCTCGCTCGAGGCTCGTTCGCGACTCGCTGGAAATAAATTTGTTTTAAAAATAGAATTTACTATTAATTTAACTAGTTTCGAAATCTCGAGCGAGATGCGACGGTCATTTATGGCGTGTACTGTATGGCTATTTTCGTGTATTTTGGAGCTCATGAGGTATCGAGTTAGACGATAGGACTTTGCAAATTTGAGTTATAATGGACGCCACGAGAAAAAATTCCACAAACTGAGATCCCTAGTTTCACCACATGATAAGTAAGAATAGTTCTTACGAAGAATTAATTATGTTAACGACCAGAACTGAAGAAATGATTTTAAATCATTAGTATGAGCTTCTCACCGCTAAGTCATTTTGGTTTAACAGATCTTACCTCAGTACTTCTAATTATTTGTTTCGTTTGTATACTATAGTTACAATCAGCATTAAGTGCATAAAATCGAACGCAAACGGAATAGAATAACATTGTAATCAATCGATCTTCGTTTTAACGAAATTCGCTAGATTAAGCTCAAACTAACATTTTTATTAATGAAATTTTAACTTAACGTGGTCGAACTTCGTTAAATTGCAAAACGTTCGATTTTCATGGCTAATCTCGTATAGAAAACTTCGTGCAAAAAGATGTGCAAGTGTTAGATTTCTGTGATATAAAAACTTATGAAGCATCTGCAATACATTGACCACGCGACTCTTGTTCGACGCCGCAAAACGTTATAAAGTACATAATTTTCCACCATTACAAATACTTTGAAACAACGGCTCTGTGATCGGTACCGTGGCAGCGGTGCCATGTTTTAGATAATCGATGATAACAATTCAGTTGAGTTTGCCCACGACAGTCGATTATGGTACACAAATTATACTTTTTCAGGGAAGAATGGTCAATAGGTGGCCGCCCAATGCCACCAGCGTTCTATCCGGTTTTCACCGACGGTTTTCGTCCATACAGCCCTGCTGACCACGCGAGTGCATCAGGAATTCCAAGCGATATTACTCATGCTAATTTGGGTGACTCGTTGCCGTCACAACTGGCAACGCCAAATTCATTTCGTCCTCTGAATTCAGGAACAACAACAACAAAAGTCGAACCTGTTCAACTATTGCAAAATTCTACTGCAATGAACTCAGGACATAGTTTATCAGGCCAGCATGGGTTTACGTTGCCTGTTCGTAAGAGTGGTTCTTCTGTACAAGGTGTTAGCGGGAATTCAGAAGTAATTAAACGATTTTTTCTTCTGACGCGAAACGAACCACTTGCAGTTTAAAAACTATTTGCATAAATTTACAATACTATGAGATCGAGATATTAATTTCATATTCTAGACATTAGGCACAAATAATGATTCTGTCTTTCAGCACGCATATTATTATGTACGGAATTTAATATTATACAATATTAGTTTGGCTTAGTTTTACGTATGTTTATCACAGTTCATAATCTGTTATTGAATTGACCGTGGGAGTGTGGCGGTAGTATAATTGAAGCGAGCGAAGACAGCAAAGTCTACTCAGATAGCTCATATTTGTGCAAAAATTATTTTATGCTTATGTTTCCTATTTGTTACTTAGATTGATGGATTTTCTCAAAATTTTCATTTAAGAATGTAAGCTTTTATTCACTATTTGTTTAAGCTCCTCCTACTCAAATTCTCACCAGGCCGATGCGTATTAGAGATTTTTGGTGTTTTCCAGGGTTTCGTCGGGCCAAAAGTTCTATTGAGGTTCTCGTGGGACGTGCTGGCTCGGGGGTTGGCGGATCCATTTACTAGGAGGGGTAAATTGTGTAACACCAAAAAATACCCCAGTTGGTGCAATCGTTTGATTGCATATTATACATTGCATATGTTGCATGTTATATATCCTTAGTGTACTGCAGTAAGTACGACAGAATACAAATATAACAGCTGTTTTATAATCGAGACCTACAAGCTACGATGTGTGATACATAGCCAAATCTATGATCATCAGAATGTAGTGAAACGTAGTGGAGATTGTGTGTTGCAGGGGTGAAATCTTTTAAATTTTGTCTGTGTGCGTGTGTGATCGGCCATAACTCGGGAACACCTTAACCGATTTTCATGATCTCGGGTTCATTCGAACTGGCATAGTCGATTTACCGTGTACATCCCCGAGCGTTTTTTGATTTGGGATCTGGTTCCGGGGTCAGGGGTCAAAACGTGGGTTTTTGGCCCCATTTTACTCCATTTTAGTACCCTTCACGGAAGCAAGGTTATTTTATCTTAAGTTTCCATTTTTTTCTCTGGATGGTTTTATTTCATAGTAAAATGATAAATGCCGATGCCTCTTTATTGTTTTTCGAATAAGGCTCTGGTTCTGGATTTATGGAGTTTCAGGTATGGCGTCCCAATGGTTTCTCGACCCAAAATTTGAAAATTTGTTCTGACGTCTTGGGCAGCTGATAAGTTTTACCTGGGGCTTTTCAAGCATCTGAAACTCATAGCCGGTATTTTTTTTGCTCTATTAACCATGGTTCAACGGGTACGGGGGTATGGCGCCCCCATGGTACGGGTCAGAGGTCAAAATGCGGGTTTTTCAGCACATTTTAGTAACCTTCACGGAAGCAAGCTTATTTTATCTTAACTTTCGAATTTTTATTTCTGGTTGGTTTTATTTCATAGTAAAATGATAAATGCCAATGCCTTTTTTGTTTTTCGATTAAGGCTTCGGTTCCAGAGTTATGGAGTTTGAGGTATGGTGCCCCAATGATTCCTCGACCCAAAATTCGAAAATTTGTTCTGACGTCCTGGGTGGCTGAAAAGTTTCACTGGAGGGTTTTCGGGCATGGGAAACTCATTCCCGGTGTTGGTGTTGCTCTATGACCCATGGGCGCGGGGGTATGGCACCCCCAAGGTTCGAGGTCAGAGAGCAAAATAAATGTTTTTTACCTCATTATAGTACGCATGACGGAAGCAAGATTATTTTTATCTTAACTTTAGAATTTTTTTCTCTGGTTGGGTTTATTTCATAGTAAAACGGTGAATGCCGATGCGTCTTTTTTGTTTTTCGATTAATGCACCGGTTCATGGAGCTTGAGGAATGGCAGCCCGTGCTTTTTCGACACAAAATTCGAAAATTTGTTCTGACGTCCTGGGCGGTTAAAAAGTTTTACTTGCTGGTTTTTGGGCATGCCAAACTCATTGCTGGTGTTGATTTTGCTCTGCGACCTATGGTGCCATGGGTACGGGGGTATGGCGCTACCATGGTTCATCGATCCAAAATTCCTAATTTTACTGTTACGTCCTGGAAGGCTGATAGCTTGCACTTGGGGGTTTTGCGGCATGGTAAGCTTATTGCTGGCGGTAGTTTTGTTCTAACTTGGGCGGTATTGGATAGGGTTACTAGTTTTTCTGTTACTTCCTGGGAGGCTGATAGCTTGCACTTGGGTTTTGGGGCATGGGAAACTGATTGTTGGTGTTAGGTTAGTTCTAACTTGTGCGGTATTGTGTGATATCCACATATAGCATATCGACGTATGCTATCGAGAGCTGATTGGTTGTGCACGCAAAAGGAGCAGGTTTACCTATGCTTCACTACGTTCTGCAATCTCGATAGCGTTACTAGCACTATAACCAAATCGAATGTGAGTTGAAAAATAATTTTTCGGAAAGCACGTGGATAAACTGGGGGGGGGGTGGGATCTAGGGAGTCGGCTCGAAGGATTAGGGGGTCGCTTCCCTCGCCACCCACATCCCCTGTAAAAGCCGATAGCTCTTGCCGAGGCATGGGATCGAATAGTGGAAAAGAATACAGAATCCTTCCTTCGACGATTACAAACGGTTCACCAGTTTTGACGATTCAAACCAAAACAAATATATTTAGGTTTATTTCAGTCTGGAAAATGCAGTTATTGTTTAAATCCTGCTCGCCAACTGAGGTGCAGATACATACACTGGCTGTACATAGCCTTACGAAATGTGGGGTTGGCTTTTCCACAGGACCAAAATTGAATCTGGAGGATTTAGCCTATGGGCGCCGGCTACAACCTGGGTGGACTGGAAATACAAGGGGGAAGTTTCCTACAGCTTACTTTGGGAAAAGTGTAACCCCATGTCGACCCTCCAGCATCCTCGGTATTTTGAAGTGACATCAAAAATGATCGTCCTAACAAAACTATCTTAGTAAATTTCATTACTGCTTATATTTCGACTATTGGCGACAAAATCACAAGTAAAATGATGATCGGCCTGTAAATATAGGTATTTTGGGTAGTTAATACTAAATATGCAACAAAACCAAGGATAAAAATGTTGCAAATGTTTGCAAAACACCAAAAATGGTAATATGCTCTCACAAAGCCAAAAATTTACTTCGGGGAATCCCCGAAATCCTGAAGAAGCTCGAAAATCTAGGGCCCCCTCCATCTCTTTTTGGAGAGGTCAAGAAGAACTTCGTGGGGAGTGTTCATTTTCGAGGGAATTTAAAGTAAGGGAAACAAAATTATGTTCTATATGCTGCTGATTTCTATATTTTAATTTATTTTTACTGTCGTGGAAATATTTTTAGGTTCTAACAGCGTTTTGGCACTAAAATAGTAGTAAATACTATTATATTAATATTAATAATTAAGAACTTTTTCCTACAATAAATAATGGATTTAGTTGTACATGGGGAGCTTCTGCCGTGTGGGAGAGCTGAACATGGCGGAAAATTTCACGTATGTACATTGGGGTCCTCCAAAGTGGGAATCCCGTGCTTCATGTTCCAGTGTGGAAATGCCAGGATACGCTCAAATATCGATACTTTTTAAGCAGGCGTTTAATTTCATTACAAAAAATTTATAAAAAATCCGTTCCGGAACTGTAGATTTTGTAATAAAATTGTTGTGCTTAATGTACACACATAACTTGTCTTTAACGCGGTGGCAGCCAGTGGATGAGTATATCGCGTTAATTAGTTTTATTTTATCAAAATGGTATGGGTTTTTGTGCTGAAAACATACAGTTCACCTTAGCTTCTGGAACCTCTATGTGTTGAGCGCAATGTGTTCACTTAGTACCTGTCAAAATCCAATGTTTGAGAACTATTTATGGAATATAGTCGAAATTCTTTGGAGGTGATTTAGGTAAGTAATTGTTGTAAGAACGTCTTGGTAAACCCAGCAGTGACAAGTTTCCTTTTCAAAAAATAGAAAGCTTAGTGTAAATTGACAATTATATTGGCATTTATTACGTTTTATCGATGCTTGCTCTTCCAGCTTTTCTAAAAATTTACCCTATATAATCATTGATTGTTAAACTACGGTTGAATATTTTAACAATTATTTATTTATGTATCAATACTATATTCTTTATCTACTTAGGAAAACATAATCACAGTGGGACCCATGTCGTCACGTATGTACTGTTTTACTTTTTGTGCTTGTAGCTAGTGCTATCACGGTCCTATTCTTCTAGCCTGGTACACTGTGTAAAATGTATCACAGCGTTTTATGTTGCTCATCTTGTTTCATGTGAGAAAAGCGATGGAGTAGCCGGAATTCCGGTTCCGGCAAAATTCGGGTTCCGGTTCCGGCAAATTTTTGCGGAATCGAAGTTCCCGTTTCAGCACTTCTTGATATTTGTATAGCAAATTAACTAAGAAAATAAACCGCTAGTGCAGCAATAGCAATATTCTTTGGTGTTATTTGCATAATATAAAACAAAACATTTTCTGTCTTTGTGTTGACTCTGGTACCTCTGTTAACTCTTTAGTTCCCCAACCGGGTTTTCGCCATATGTACTAAACTAACTACGCAGAGGGATAACGCTTGTCACTATTTATAATCTTTTGAAGTACTCTTTATTTGTCCAGAATTTGTTAGCTATGCCATTGCACAACGGTTTCTGGTTAGTATCCTGCAACAAACATCTGCTGCCAATAACTGTGTCTTTATTGTAGTTAATTTTACATATGCCTGGGAGAGAACAATATGAAGCAATATTGACTATTTCACTTTGTCGAAAATTGCTTAACAATAAAAATATGCCGGTGAGGGAAATTAGGCGAGCGTGGTTAATCTGGGTTCATCGCTTAAATCGGGTTCCAAATTGGAATTATATTAAGTATAGATGGGTAAAATACAACCATGGCAGTACATTAAATACCAGTGATTGTAAATTTTCAGTACATATTAATGGCTTCTCCGCACAAGCGTGGAAAATGAGGGCCTACATACCTGCTAAGTGAGGGTTTGGGGAAGTGTCGAAATTTTGTGACAACTCCCAAATTTGTATTTATCAGTCAATTTTATTAAACATGCGACAATGTTATACACATTTTGATCCAGATTTTTTTTCAGAGCCTGACGAAGACTGATGTCATGGGCTAAAAATTTTGAAAACAGTTAAGTTTTGGTTTCGCGGTGGATGTATGTAGATAAATTTTCGGTTACAACCTGAAGAATTTTTTATCTAGTCATGTTGGAATTGTTCGTCTTAACCTTATATTAGCGGAACATACGAAATTTATAAATCATAGCTTCCAAGAAAATTATAAATTTAAGAAAAAGTTCTACGATTGAGGCCCTAGTACTTAATACCGAATTGGCTGCTTTCAATGTATATGTACAATTACTATTATTGCATTCATCGTAACCAGGTATCCCAAAAATTTGATAGCTCAAAATAGCGCACAGCGTACAACTAAATGGAACAGTGTTAGAATTTAAACAATTAATGTAATTTTGTTACTGAAATTTACCATTTATAGCCCCATACAGCAACAGTAACGAAGTACCCATTGTTCTTTTAAAATATTGGAACCAACGTGTTTAACTCGTTAAATCACCCTACATGCCCATCTTTCACACCCAAAAAATAAGATGTTCGTAGTAGATGGAAAATGGGGGTTTTACCCCCCCTCCCTGAGGGGAAGCAATTAATCATAATTTTAGGGTAATTAATCATTGGGTAATCAATCATAACTTTAGGGTAATTAATCATAATTTTAGGGTAATTAATCATGGGTAATTAGTCAAAAATTTAGGGTAATTAATCATAATTTTAGGGTAATTAATCATTATTTTAGGGTAATTAATCATGGGTAATTAATCATTTGAACC
>JASANE010010517.1:0-37267 GCA_030248225.1 Trileptium ribeirensis
AGGGGTCGACCGGATACCGTACTAAGTACCAAGATTATTCTGTTGTGGTGCCAAAATCAACCCGCGGCGCCTCGGGCAGGTGGAGCATGACGATATAGCAAATTACATCCCTGGTACATTTTCTCTTCTTATGACAACGACAATAGATACTACATGACATAGTATTCAGGTCACGCTCCAACCGGTATCCCGATCGCCCGTCGCACCCCTTTTTCCAATTTTCTGCCCTTAATTTAGCTAATTTTCCCTATTTTAGTGTCTTGTTGAAATCCCTGAAATTTCGGGCTGTTGCGCCGCGGGGGCGCGTTTTTCAATACATTGTGCGCTCTAGTAAACGATCTGTATGCCCGAGCGGTCTCCATCCTATATATTTCGTCGCGCAGCTCATCCTGTCTGCTGCGGCAACAATTATCTAATTTTTTTCGTACGTCCACTGGATTGAACGCTATTGGTGCTGTGTGGATTATTTCGTGCGGTCTTCGCACGCTGCGTCATCGAGGTTATATGCATTGTCAATGGCCGGTTTTATTTTCGTGCGGTATTCGCACGCCAGTCATTGGTTGGTAATTCAAGTGCTCTCCACGGTTTACGCTCTGCTCTCGCTTATAATTTTTTCGTGCAACGTCCGGTAACCAATCAGCCAATTTGACGACGAGGTCTGTCGATTCGTTGGTCATTCATTGCCATGCGTCTCGCACGTCAACTGGGTGGCCGTCGAACGATGGAAGACCGGTTGATCGACTCTTAAAGGTAATTGTATCGTTTTGGTATTTTCGTGACTGTCACACGTAATCTTTAACGGTGTAACGGTATGGTTGGCTATAGACGTAGTTGCATGCTTTTTTCGTATTTCACATGTCAGTCTCACCGGTGCGCCGTCTTCTTTGGGCGGGAATGTCAATAATATTGAAGTGTGATGCATGTGGCAGTGTTTCCGGATGATAGAAGATGATAGCTAGATGTCTGCAAATGTAGTGCGGAACAGTTAGAACATTAACAGGAGAAAATAGAGAGTTTTTGGAGAGACGGTGTTATGAGCGAGGTTTAATGCTGTGCATGTGATGGCGTCGTTTTGTATGTGTTTTCACTAACCTAGTTCACGGGAATTAGAACATTTACTAAGGAATATTGAGTAGATTTTGCACCCAACTGCATTCAGTGCCAATATTTCTTATAACATATGAGTAGGTTGTTGCCCGACAGGAATGTAGCAAAGTGTGAGCATAACTACGTTTAAGCTCCACACAGATACGTGGTGAAGACCTGTTACCACATATATGACCATTTTTTAATGCCAGGTCGTCAAAATTCAAAACCACTGGTCGCGACCACATCCACTCAATTACATTAAGCAAATATGGTGTTCATTTTCCAAATCTTTTGTTTCATCTTTGATACAGGAATTCATACACAATTTAAAAAAAAACATCTCAACCCTAAAATAAATTCGAGGATACAATTTAATAATTGTAACGCACACAAAGATGAATCAAAATATATATTTCAATCTGGACTACGCATATTGACAAAAAGGTTTTTGCGTATTGCGATGCTTAAAAACTTGAGCTCAACAATTTCAAGTAAAGCATCGACCGATGAGCTATGTAAAAGCATGGCCTTGAAAACTTTCGAATCGTACTCACACATTCAAATTCATTAAAATGCAAAGGTTTTTCAAATTTGATGGTTTGAGTGAAAAGCCTGCGTGCACCTTTACGTTTCGGGTTCATAGATACGAGGCTTAAAATATTTTTGCGAAATTATCGCTTGTTATATTAATACAACGGTAACTAGAGCTTATTCGCTCAACAAATAAAACAACCAGAACACTCTATTGTTTCCACAAAATAAGTTATATTATATTTGGTGTTGCTTGACGCCACGACAATTAATTGTCATACGATGGTCGACACCTGGCGACAATCTATCAGGTAAGACGAAAAAGTGAGTTTGAACAAAACACTATAGAACCTGATAAAAGGAATAAGATTTGAATAAAGCCATAAGATTTAATACAAAACAAAACTTATTTGCATAATAAACTATGTGTATTTTTAGATTCATTCACTAACTCCCAAAAATGAATTTACTGCCGGTCAATATCCTTCGTTTAGCTGCACACTGAATACATTGCATCTTCGGTGAAATACAATCGAATACATTTGAATAGATACACGAGAGATCTGACTGTGAGCTAGTCGAGATTCGAACTCGGGTCTCCTGAACACACAAGACTAGCGCGTTACCACAAAACCACAGGCCCCGATCACATCGTGTTCAGCTACGCTATAATGTATGCGGCCAATGTAACCTTTAGGGGTAAAAGTGGAATGCATGCTATGTTATTCTCGATATACTAAGCCTAAGCCTTACCTAAGGTCCCTATATGAGCCATGCACTACACCTAAGCCTAAGTCGAGGGGCTACCGCCCCCCCCCCTCGCTCTAGTATGTTTGTTTTTTCAAACATTCTGACATTCCGGCCCCTAAAGGTGACATGGGCCATATATGCTTGCTTAGTGAGATATCTGCGACCCACCTGCGGAATCTCGAAGCGAGCGTCCATTCAATTAGATCTGAAATAAGAATTTCGTACAGGTTATCATGTCGGGTTGTCCCACGAAAATCGTACACTGGACCAGTGCAGGTTGGAAAACCGGCCTCTCGCTTCCAAAGCTTGCACACTAATACTATACCACAAGCACCTATCACATCATGTTCAGCTATGCGTCTCATGTCTATTTTAGAAGACGGCAGTTATAGCGTTACGAAAAAAGAACAGCTTAGAGCAGGGGGTTGGGGGCGGAAGCACCGTTAGGCTTATGCTTAGTAGATGGCTCATATAGAGACCTTAGTTGTTAGTTAAGACTTAGTTATCGAGAACAGCATAACATGCATTTCACTACCGCCGCTAATTTCGGCCAGCTTATGCTATATACACTATCATAGTGGGATATTTACACGTCTCTGGCTAGAGGTTTAGGTCAATGATTATGCATGATAGTTCTTGTGTTAGAAATTTTCCGAGCTCATGCAAGAAAATAACAAAATCTGAAGAAAAACGCAAACTGCCGGTAATTAATAGAACCTTTACATTTTAACAAAAATAGGCATTGTGACTTGCGATTGGTCCCATCTGCAACTTAAGATATCGAACTTGCAAGCGCTCACCGATTATTCCTGGCGAGTATAAACATATTAATTTTTTACTTTATATCGACTGTACCTCTACTGATTTTATATCCACTAAATCCGAGAATGTGTTCTGCAAGAACATTTCGAACGACTAGAAGGAAGCAACGAATATTATTTTGTATTTTTATATAGTGTAGAATAGAAAATAACAAAAAAACAATATAACATGTCCTTCCATCACTGGAAATAGACACAGAAATATGCTTAGACACTAAGTTGGCGCATCGCGGAGAATTTTATCGACAAACCAATAAAGCACGTCATGATACAACGCTGTATCATAGTTAGTATTTACAAGGTTCATTATAAAATAATAAAATATATTTCAAAAACATACAACTCGATATTATGTATTTCCAAGTCAAAAAAACTCAGGGTGTTTTGCACCATTTATAGGCTGTAATGCAAAAACAAAAAAACAACCACAAAATATCGTTGTTAAAGATTATTTCACAATTTTTCAATATCACCGGCATTGATACGCTCCGGATCGCCAGTCGGTCAAAATCCAAGGATTGAGTCGTCAACAACTTTTTTCATTTTCCCTTTCTTCTTCCGTTTTGCGCTTTGACCGCCGTCCGACTGCAACAACATCTGGGCATCCGTAAACCGGTTTTCATTTTCAAGAAAACCGCTGCTGCTTGTGCTATTAGTTTTGTTTGTACTTGGCGTTGTTGTTGGCGACTTGCGACTATTTTTCGTACGTTTATCAGGAGTGGTTTCCTTCTATAACAAGTAATAATAGATATTTTTTATTCCGATCACGTTACCGACACTACAACGCACTTCAAGTCGTAAACAATATTCATTTGTCGAAAACGAACTACTTAACTTACAACTTTCCCAACTACCATTGGGCCAATAGTACTCTCAATACTGAGGAGAAACTTGGGGGAGACCATGTGTTTCATTCTGGGGAAAATTTCTAAGTGGGTGGATAAATTTTGCTTAAAAATACAAAATATTTCCATATTTTCATGTATTTTTACTACTGTGAACGTACTTTCAAGCTAAAAACAATATTTTAGCATTATAAATAGTGGTAGTAAATGTTTAAAAGACAATTGCAAACAAAGAACATAAATTTTCAGACATAAAAAATTTTGGAATTAGTTGAACATGGGGGTTTCGGCCGAGTGGGGGGCCGCGGGACGTACATGGGTTTAAATCTCACGAACATGCGGGTATTTGGCAATTCGGGGGGGGGTTCTGCCTATGGACAGGCCAGAAATATAAATAACAGTATTTTGCAGCAAACATAGTCGTTTCATATCTAGCTGTGCCTTTCACCACTTTTGGCTATGTAGAAGAACCTACAGGTGTAAATACGAGGGTGCAAACGAATTTCTACGAGCTTTCGTGTCATATGATGTGGCTTTTACCATGTGGTAGGATTTATTGAACAGAGCGAGCAAACCGAGCAGAAGGACGCTAAGGGAAAATATCGCGAAAATTGGTATTTTTGTCTGTTTTTGTTACGCATTAGACGTCTTCCTTATGGATGGATTTCTATAATTTTTATTCGATAGCTAAACTGGCTGCAATGTGTTCTTTAGTTGCACACGAACAGTTCCTAGGCATATTATTCGTTGTCAAAATGGCAAAAACAGCAAATTTCGTCATGCAGGTACACTGACTTTCGCAGCACTATGTCGCGACATAGGCTTGACACCAAAAAACCAAGGTTATTGAAAACTACAACTTTGCTAATCTATGAACTTTTTGTCTAAATTAATCACTGGAAACCTGGTGCCGAATATCACCTGTTGAGCCTTTACCACCAGCTGCGATTTTTCAATTTTCGAAAACGTTTTTACTTCCAAACTAGCCTCTATTAAGTTGTCCAGCACAAAAAATGTGTTTTTGCTATTTAGGATCCAACTTCAGCTAGATGCTATACTATAACTTTTAATGTGGTTTCAAGGTTTTTTTTTTCGATGAATTCGAATTCAAAAACTAAAGTGAGTCGGTCATTTGGTTAGTTATTTACTCCGTGCCACGGACATTCTTTTTGGTCCATATAGGAGGGATATGGTTTTCGGTAAGCTGAATATGATGGTTTGGTTATTTAGAGTCTCAGCACGAATATTTCACATCGTTTCACACGTTTTAATGAAATTTAAGGGTTAGTACGTTTTCTCAGTAGCACATTTCGCCTTTTCTGGTCGTTCTGTTACGTGCCTTCCACGGTCATGAATGACAACACAAGTAGGCTTCCATTTTCAACTAACAACATATGCTTTGATAACGTTATACTGGTCATTTCACCGACTACGATGACGTTTTGCCCAAGAAAAAATGACTTATGACATTTTTCGCTCCCGATTATCTTCATTTTTACAGCCTATGACCAAAAAACATCAAGGATCCGTAATTTGAGGTCGTTATAGTAACTTTTTTAACCGTTTTTATGCTATGGCTTCTCAAATACCACCCTCCTGCTGCTCAGCAAGGTACCATAAAATGGCCTCCGGCACGCTCCAATTTGCATTCAGCTCTTTATTTCGTGATCATGTACCTTCTCGGTGGAGCCCGTCAGCGGCGGTCTTAATGGGAGCGTTACGCGAAATCTCCGTAAATCAAAAATTAAGCTTTTTACGCCTATTTTTGGGTTAATTCAACACTTTTAAAAAACACGGGGGTGTCAATTTATACCGGTTACATGTAACGGAAACCAAGCGGCCATATACTGTAGACTATTTATATTGATAGTTTAGCCTGGGGAAAGTGTTATGCAAAAAAATTTCTAAAACATACCCTTTGTCATATATGTTAGAATACCGGCAAGTAACTTGTGGTCGGGGGGGGGGGGGTAAAAATGCGAAATGGCCAAATCGATCCTGTGTTTAACCAGCATAGTTAACTCGAAAACGGTATGTAAGATATCTCGTATACCACAATTTCCAGTATGAGGGTACAAAATGGCAGCCCATATCAACTGCCAGTGTACATGCCTGAGAACATGATCTTTCCGGGGGGGGGGTAAAATTGAGAACTTTTACAAAAAATAGGTTCTGCTACCACTGTCGTCCAAATGTATTGCCACAATGTATTATGAACCAAAAGTGTGAAATTTCCTTTCTCAAATATCAGTCGTATGTTCGTTTTTTCCACATTTTGGTTGGTGGTCGGGGGTGGGTAGAAAAAGCCTGAGATTGCAACAGGTCGGGCGCGACATAGAAATCTAGGTCGTTTCACCATTGGCTTCGTGATTGGAAAGAACCATAACAGACAAACTAAATTGACTTCTACTGACTTCACCATACCCGCTAACTAGCAACGGTCGGGGGGGGGGGTGGTGTAATTAAATGTGCTAAAATCTTACCTTTTGACCCTAGTGCGGGGGCAAGTAACAGCAAGCACCTGGGTTAATATTTTTTTTCAAAAGGCATACTAGGGGACAGGTATGATAAATGAACAACGTTTATGTACCATGCATAAGTAACGAGCAATGACCAAAAAAAGAATTTGGTCGGGGGGGGGGGTAGAACTGGGGTTTATGCCATATCGACAGCTGTCCACTTTCATGATTGGAGCTAAATTCTGAAAATCGTGCAGATTAAAAATGTTGTGTAGACCTGTATAATCCTGCATAGAAAAAAAATTGGACCATAACTGCGAACACGGAGCCATGACACTACCCGAAAAAAAAGAGGTCCGTAAAATTAGTCATTACGATTTCCGTCGATTGGGGACTCACGGGGATGTCCAACCTCTCACGGCGTGCGGGAAGACGAAAAAATTTTTTGTTCGAACTAGCTAACTAATGATGCTTCCCAGCGCAAATAACATTTTTACCATTCCCCTGCACGTTTACGTGCTACTGGCCAAAATATCCAGTTTTACCCCCCTCCCCCGACCAAAAGGGTCATTGTAGCGCGAAATGACCGATATAAGAGTATCCGCATATTTACTGTCGCCTTATGAGCGATCCTTAGAAGCGAACGAGCAAACAACAAAATATAAAAATTTCATTTTCCCATGGGAGCAAGTGGCGAACGTGCAATGAATGGCAACAGCGGTCAATTGTGACTAGTACCTGTACTAGCTTAAAAAAGGCATTTCTTTCAAACTGCCATTGTTGTTTAAAAACCAAATGGAACTAAATTCAGCGATCGTAAAAATAACAACGGTTAACTTAATTTGTGGTTAATTAACGTACATACCGACGACGACGATCTGGACTGCATTTCGATAAATTTCCGATTCTTTGCGTTTTGCGATAAAATCGTTCGCAAATTCGATTGCTTGCTTGTTCGAGCCCAAATATCCTTCCACAAACTCTGAGTACCTGCAATGCCAGTGATATAATGTAAAAACTCCATTGAACCACAAACTCCGATAGCTGCAATGCCAGTGATATAATGTAAACTCCATTGAACCACAAAGTCTTATACCTGCAATGCCAGTGATATAATGTAAACTCCATTGAACCACAAACTCCGATACCTGCAATGCCAGTGATATACGGTAAACTCCATTGAACTCCGACATACCTGCAATGCCACAGCGATATACGTAGCAAATTTCTATCGAACCACAAACTCTGATAATAATGCCAGTGATATAATAAAACGAACCACAAACTCCTATAGCTGCAATGCCAGTGATATACGTAAACTCCATTGAACCACAAACTCCTGATACCTGCAATGCCAGTGATATAATGTAAACTCCATCGAACCACAAATGCATACTGTAGTGTGACTACAGTACGTAAAAATTTCGAACCACAAACTCCGATACCTGCAATGCCAGTGATATAATGTAAACTCCATTTGAAGAATATATAAATTATGTAATATTAATTTTCGGACACCAACTTTTCCATTTAACAATTCCCAGCGGTAGTACAGTCACGCTCAGACATAAACGCAAGTTTTTGGCGAAAAATTCGGGAATAATTCTCGAATAACAGTTGAACAAGTGTTAATTTTTCACTAATGGTTCGCGAAAAATTTGTCTTTTTTGCTGAGCGTGACTATAGTTGCGAATTGTAAATTAAAATTAAAATTTCGTGTTCGAAAGGATGAAATATACACAATTTATATTTATAGCTGGGAATTGTTAAATGGAGAAGTTGGTGTTCGAAAAGATTAAATATACATAATTTATATATTGTTCAATGGAGTTTACATTATATCACTGGCATTGCAGGTATCGGAGTTTGTGGTTCAATGGAGTTTACATTATATCACTGGCATTGCAGGTATCGGAGTTTGTGGTTCAATGGAGTTTACATTATATCACTGGCATTGCAGGTATCGGAGTTTGTGGTTCAATGGAGTTTACATTATATCACTGGCATTGCAGGTATCGGAGTTTGTGGTTCAATGGAGTTTACATTATATCACTGGCATTGCAGGTATCGGAGTTTGTGGTTCAATGGAGTTTACATTATATCACTGGCATTGCAGGTATCGGAGTTTCTGGTTCAATGGAGTTTACATTATATCACTGGCATTGCAGGTATCGGAGTTTGTGGTTCAATGGAGTTTACATTATATCACTGGCATTGCAGGTATCAGAGTTTGTGGTTCAATGGAGTTTACATTATATCACTGGCATTGCAGGTATCGGAGTTTGTGGTTCAATGGAGTTTACATTATATCACTGGCATTGCAGGTATCGGAGTTTGTGGAAGGATATTTGGGCTCGAACAAGCAAGCAATCGAATTTGCGAACAATTTTATCGCAAAACGCAAAGAATCGGAATTTATCGAAATGCAGTCCAGATCGTCGTCGTCGGTATGTACGTTAATAACCACAAATTAACCGGTGCTATTTTTACGATCGCTGAATTTAGTTCCATTTGGTTTTTAAACAACAATGGCAGTTTGAACGAGATGCCTTTTTAAGCTAGTACAGTACTAGTCACAATTGACCGCTGTTCATTCATTGCACGTTCACAACTTGCTCGTGGGAAAATGAAATTTTATATTTTGTTGTTTGTTCGTTCGCTTCTCGGTCGCTCATAAGGCGACAGTCAATATGCGGTGACTATTATATGGGTCATTTCACGCTACGATGACCTTTTGGTCGGGGGGGGGGTAAAACTGGATATTTTGGCCAGTAGCACGTAAACGTGCAGGGAACTGGTAAAAATGTTATTTGCGCTAGGAAGCATCATTAGTTAGCTAGTTCAAACAAAAAAAATTTTCGTCTTCCCGCACGCCGTAAGAGGCTGGACATCCACATAAGTCCCAAATTGACAAAAATCGTAATGACTAATTTTACGGACCTCTTTTTTTCGGGTAGTGTCGTGGCTCCGTGTTCGCAGTTATGGTCCAAATTCTTTTCTATGCAGGATTAGTCAGGTCTACACAACATTTTTAATTGCACGATTTTCAAATCTACTCCAATCATGGAGAGTGACAGCTGTCGATATGGCATGAACCCCAGTTTTACCCCCCCCCCCGACCAAATTCCTTTTTTGGTCATTGCTCGTTACTTATGCATGGTACATAAACGTTGTTCATATATCATACCTGTCCCCTGGGTGCCTTTTGAAAAAATATTAACCCAGGTGCTTGCTGTTACTTACCCCCGCGCTAGGGTCAAAAGGTCGATTTTAGCACATTTGATTACACCACCCCCCCCCCGACCGTTGCTAGTTAGGGGTATGGTGAAGTCAGTAGAAGTCAATTAGTTTGTCTGTTATGGTTCTTTCCAATCACGAAGCGAATGGTGAAACGACCTGAGCTCTATGTCGCGCCCGACCTGTTGATCTCAGGCTTTTACCCACCCCCGACCACCAACAAAATGTGGAAAAATCGAACATACGATGTTATTTCGAGGAAATTTCACGCTTTTGGTTCATAATACATTGTGGCAATACATTTGGACGACATAGGTCGCAAAATTATTTTTTTTAAAAATTCTAAATTTACCCCCCCCCGATCATGGTCTCAGGCATGTACACTGGCAGTTGATATGGGCTGCCATTTTGTACCCTCATAGTGGAAATTGTGGTATAGAATATCTTACATACCGTTTTCAAGTTAACTATGCTGGTTAAACACGGTCGAATTGGCCATTTCACATTTTTACCCCCCCCCCGACCACAAGCTACTTCCGGTATTCTAACATATCTGGCAAAGGGTATGTTTTGAATTTTTTTGCATAACACTTCCCCCAGGCTAAACTATCGATATAAATAGCTACCGTGTATGGCCGCTTCGTTTCCATTTAATAACCGGTATAAATCGGCACCCCCGTGTTTTAAAAGTGTTAAATTTAACCCAAGAATAGGCATAAAAAGCTTAATTTTTGATATACGGAGTTCCGCATAACGTCATTTTGACCGCGCTGACGGGCTGCACGAAATACGATCACAAAATCGAGGCTAGATGCAACCTGGAGCATACCAGAGGCCATTTTATGGTACCTTGCTGAGCAGCAGGAGGGTGGTATTTGAGAAGCCATAGCATAAAAACGGTTAAAAAATTTACTATAACGACCTCAAATTACGGATCCTTGATGTTTTTTGGTCATAGGGTGTAAAAATGAAGATAATCGGAGCCAAAAATGTCATTAGTCATTTTTTCTGGGGCAAAACGTCATCGTAGCGTGAAATGACCCGTATAACCTTATCAAAGCATATGTTGTTAGTTGAAAATGGAAGCCTACTGTGTTGTCATTAGTGAGCGTGGAAGGCACGTAACAGAACAACAAGAAAAGGCGAAATGTGCTACTGAGAAAACGTACTAACCCTTAAATTTCATTAAAACGTCTGAAACGATGTGAAATATTCGTGCTGGACTCTAGATAACCAAACCATCATATTCAGCTTACCGAAAACCATATCCCTGTATATGGACCATTCTTGATGCCGTAGCAAGCAGTAAATAACTAACCAAATGACAACTCACTTTACATTTTGAATTCGAATTCGTCGACCGTAAAACCCTTGAAACCACATGAAAAGGTATAGTATAGTATAGTAAAGTTGGACCCTAAATAGCAAAAACACATTCTGTGTGCTGGACAACTTAATAGAGGCTCGTTTTTAAGTAAAAACCTTGCCGAAAATTGAAAAATCGCCGCTGCTGGTAAAGGCTCAACAAGTGATATTCGGCGCCAGCTGCCCAGTGAGTAATGCAACAAAAAGTCATGGTTAGCAAAGTTGTAGTTTTCGATAACCTTGGTTTTTTGGTGTGAAGCCTATGTCGCGACATAGTGCTGCGAAAGACATGTACCTGCATGACGAAATTTGCTGTTTTTGCCATTTTGACAACGAAGATGGTGTCGGGACTGTTCGTGTGCAACTAAAGAACACATCCCACCAGTTTAGCTATCGAATAAAAATTATCGAAATCCATCCATCCGAAGACGTCTAATGCGTAACAGAAACAGACAAAAATACCAATTTTCGCGATATTTTCCCTTAGCGTCCTTCTGCTCGGTTTGCTCGCTCTGTTTCAATAAATCCTACCACATGGTAAAAGCCACATCATATGACACGAAAGCTAATAAAAATTCGTTTGCACCCTCGTATTTACACCTGTAGGTTCTTCTACATAGCCAAAAGTGGTGAAAGGCACAGCTAGATATGAAACAACTATGTTTGCTGCAAAATACTGTTATTTATATTTCTGGCCTGTCCACAGTGGGGGACCCCCCCCCCGAATTTCCAAATACCCGCATGTTCGTGAGATTTTCCCCCATGTCCGTCCCCCCCCCCCACTCGGCCGAAACCCCCATGTTCAACTAATTCCAAAAATTTTTTATGTCTGAAAATTTATGTTCTTTGTTTGCAAATTGTCTTTTAAACATTAATTACCACTATTTATAATGCTAAAATATTGTTTTTAGCTTGAAAGTACGTTCACAGTAGTAAAAATACATGAAAATATGGAAATATTTTGTATTTTTAAGCAAAATTTATCCACCCACTTTGAAATTTTCCCCGAGAATGAACATGGGGGCCCCCGAAGTTTCCCCCCAGTATTGAGAGTACTATTGGCCCAATGGTAGTTGGAAGTTGTAAGTTAAGTAGTTCGTTTTCGACAAATGAATATTGTTTACGACTTGAAGTGCGTTGTAGTGTCGGTAACGTGATCGGGATAAAAAATATCTATTATTACTTGTTATAGAAGGAAACCACTCCTGATAAACGTACGAAAAATAGTCGCAAGTCGCCAACAACAACGCCAAGTACAAACAAAACTAATAGCAGCAGCAGCAGCGGTTTTCTTGAAAATGAAAACCGGTTTGCGGATGCCCAGATGTTGTTGCAGTCGGACGGCGGTCAAAGCGCAAAACGGAAGAAGAAAGGGAAAATGAAGAAAGTTGTCGACGACTCAATCCTTGGATTTCGACCGACTGGCGATCCGGAGCGTATCAATGCCGGTGAGATTGAAAAATTGTGAAATAATCTTCAACAACGATATTTTGTGGTTGTTCTTTTGTTTTTGCATTACAGCCTATAAATGGTGCAAAACACCCTGAGTTTTTTTGACTTGGAATACATAATATTGAGTCGCACGATTTTGAAATATATTTTATTATTATAAAATGAACCTTGTAAATACTAATTATTATACAGCGTTGTATCATGACGTGCTTTATTCGTTTGTCGATAAAATTCTCCGCGATGCGCCAACTTAGTGTCTAAGCATATTTCTGTGTTTATTTCCAGTGATGGAAGGACATGTTATATTGTTTCTTCGTTATTTTCTATTCTACACTATATAAAAATACAAAATAATATTCGTCGCTTCCTTCTAGTTGTTCGAAATGTTCTTGCAGAACACATTCTCGGATTTAGTGGATATAAAATCAGTACAGGTACAAACGATATAAAGTAAAAAATCAATACGTTTATACTCGCCAGGAATAATCGGTGAGCGCTTGCAAGTTCGATATCGTAAGTTGCAGATGGGACGAATCGCAAGTCACAATGCCTATTTTTGTTAAACTTAAAGGTTCTATTAATGACCGGCAGTTTGCGTTTTTCTTCAGATTTTGTTATTTTCTTGCATGAGCTCGGAAAATTTCTTAACACAAGAACTATCATGCATAATCATTGACCGAAATCTTTAGCCAGAGATGTGTAAATATCCCACTACGATAGTGTATATAGCATAAGCTGGCCGACTTTAGCGGCGGTAGTGAAATGCATGTTATGCCGTTCTCGATAACTAAGTCTTAACTAACAACTAAGGTCTCTATATGAGCCATCTACTAAGCATAAGCCTAACGGGGGTTCCGCCCCCAACCCCCCGCTCTAAGCTGTTCTTTTTTCTAACGTTATAACGGCCGTCTTCTAAAGTAGACATGAGACGCATAGCTGAACATGATGTGATAGGTGCTTGTGGTATAGTATTAGCGCGCAAGTCTTGCAAGCTAGAGGCCCGGTTTCGAATCTGTACTGGTCCAGTGTACGATTTCTGTGGGACAACCCGACATGATAACCTGTACGGAAATTCTTAACACAGCTCGAGCTCAATGGACGCTCGCTTCGAGATTCCGCAGGTGGGTTGTATATATCTCACTAAGCAAGCATATATGGCCCATGTCACCTTTAGGGGCCGGACGTCATAACGTTCGAAAAAAGAACATACTAGAGCGAGGGGGGGGCGGTAGCCCCTCGACTTAGGCTTAGGTGTAGTGCATGGCTCATATAGGGACCTTAGGTAAGGCTTAGGCTTAGTATATCGAGAATAACATAGCATGCATTCCACTTTTACCCCTAAAGGTTACATTGGCCGCATACATTATAGCGTAGCTGAACACGATGTGATCGGGGCCTGTGGTTTTGTGGTAACGCGCTAGTCTTGTGTGTTCAGGAGACCCGAGTTCGAATCTCGACTAGCTCACAGTCAGATCTCTCGTGTATCTATTCAAATGTATTCGATTGTATTTCACCGAAGATGCAATGTATTCAGTGTGCAGCTAAACGAAGGATATTGACCGGCAGTAAAATCATTTTTCTGAGTTAGTGAATGAATCTAAAATACACATAGTTTATTATGCAAATAAGTTTTGTTTTGTATTAAATCTTATGGCTTTATTCAAATCTTATTCCTTTTATCAGGTTCTATAGTGTTTTGTTCAAACTCACTTTTTCGTCTTACCTAATTATTGTCGCCAGGTGTCGACCATCGTATGACAACAATTAATTGTCGTGGTGTCAAGCAACACCAAATATAATATAACTTATTTTGTGTAAACAATAGAGTGTTCTGGTTGTTTTATTTGTTGAGCGAATAAGCTCTAGTTACCGTTGTATTAATATAACAAGCGATAATTTCGCAAAAATATTTTAAGCCTCGTATCTATGAACCCGAAACGTAAAGGTGCATGCAAGCTTTTCACTCAAACCATCAAATTTGAAAAACCTTTGCATTTTAATGAATTTGAATGTGTGAGTACTATTCTAAAAGTTTTCAAGGCCATGCTTTTACATAGCTCATCGGTCGATGCTTTACTTGAAATTGTTGAGCTCAAGTTTTTAAGCATCGCAATACGCAAAAACCTTTTTGTCAATATGTGTAGTCCAGATTGAAATATATATTTTGATTCATCTTTGTGTGCGTTACAATTATTAAATTGTATCCTCGAAATTATTTTAGGGTTGAGATGTTTTTTTTTTAAATTGTGTATGAATTCCTGTATCAAAGATGAAACAAAAGATTTGGAAAATGAACACCATATTTGCTTAATGTAATTGAATGTACGTGGTCGCGACCAGTGGTTTTGAATTTTGACGACCTGGCATTAAAAAATGGTCATATATGTGGTAACAGGTCTTCACCACGTATCTGTGTGGAGCTTAAACGTAGTTATGCTCACACTTTGCTACATTCCTGTCGGGCAACAACCTACTCATATGTTATAAGAAATGGCACTGAATGCAGTTGGGTGCAAAATCGACTCAATATTCCTTAGTAAATGTTCTAATTCCCGTGAACTAGGTTAGTGAAACACATACAAAACCACGCCATCATATGCACAGCTCGCTCATAACACCGTCTCTACCAAAACTCTTCATTTTCTCCTGTTAATGTTCTAACTGTTCCGCACTACATTTGCATACATCTAGCTATCATCATCAATCATCCGGAAACACTGCCACATGCATCACACTTCAATATTATTGACATTCCCGCCCAAAGAAGACGGCGCACCGGTGAAGCTGACGTGTGAAATACGAAAAAAGCATGCAACTATCGTCTATAGCCAACCATACCGTTACACCGTTAAAGATTACGTGTGACAGTCACGAAAATACCAAAACGATACAATTACCTTTAAGAGTCGATCAACCGGTCTTCCATCCTTTCAGACGGCCACCCAGTTGACGTGCGAGACGCATGGCAATGAATGACCAACGAATCGACAGACCTCGTCGTCAAATTGGCTGATTGGCGTACAAACATTGCACGAAAAAATTATAAGCGAGAGCAGAGCGTAAACCGTGGAGAGCACTTGAATTACCAACCAATGACTGGCGTGCGAATACCGCACGAAAATAAACCGGCCATTGACAATGCATATAACCTCGATGATGAAGCGTGCGAATACCGCACGAAATAATTGATATATATGAATAGCGTTCAATCCAGTGGACGTACGAAAATTTAGATAATTGTTGCCGCAGCAAACAGGAGAGCTGCGCGACGAAATATATAGGATGGAGACCGCTGGGCATACAGATTGTTTACTAGAGCGACAATGTATTGAAAAACGTGCCTCGTGGTGTAACAGCCCGAAATTTCAGGGATTTCAACAAGACACTAAAATAGGGAAAATTAGCTAAATTAAGGGCAGAAAATTGGAAAAGGGGTGCGACGGGCGATCGGATACCGGTGGAGCGTGACCTGAATACTATGTCATGTAGTATCTATTGTCGTTGTCATAAGAATAAAATGTACCAGGGATGTAATTTGCTATATCGTCATGCTCCACCTGCCCGAGGTGCACGGGTTGATTTTGGCACCACAACAGAATAATCTTGGTACTTAGTATGGTATCCGGTCGACCCCTAAGTAGTTTAATGATGTTATATGTATTGATGATATGTGTGAGATAAGTGGCTGCGCATTCGGATGGGCCGGGGCCAGGGAGACAAAATTTTTGCGACTTCACCTTTAACATCATCAAGCCGGTGCCCCAAGGTCAGTCCCGGTGCGCATCCACAGTGACGTTATATTCTTATTATTGTTAATAATAATTGGTATTTTGTTGGCCATATCATGAAAGGTATTTTTCGTACTGCGTGTCAGGATGGGTCGGAGCATTGAGCAGAACCTTTATCAAGGTGTAAATGGAAATTTTTGTTACATTTCGGATTTCGGGACCTGTTCTGGCATGCAGTTACGGCTTGATTGAGTCGCGAAGTGAAACGTAGCATCAAATTAATAGGAGAGAGAACTGGACTCAATTGTCGGAATCTCATCTTCAGGGACTACGTTAAAAGTTAAAATTTTTCTTAATTTTGGGCAGCCAAGGCCCGTCGGGCCTAGTCCATTGCTATAAGGGACCTATTAGGCTTATAAATTGTGGGTTCGGGTCAATTTATCTCCTACCCCTAAGCATTTACGGACACTTAACTCAGCGTTTAAACACCCAATTTTCAACGACCCAAATCTCAATCGAGATAACCAAAACTCCCCGATTTTTGGAGCTCAACACCTCCACGGGGTCTTACCCTAACAATCCCACCGAAAACCGGGGCCACCTAACTTAGCCGGTCCGAGCAGGACCTTGATAACCCTCCCGGGACACTAAAATTTCCTATCTTTAGCTCATAAAACGGCCTCTAACAGGCCACCTATAGGAGATACATTAAATTTATTATTTTCATCAGTAGGCGACCAGCCAGAGCATGAACCTGGTCCCGCCCCCGGCCGCCTACTATTCTCCGTTGGCTCGAAATCATAGAAAAGGCGTTCAAATTTTAACACATCGCTAGCGCTCTGAGCGCTCGGATATTTCTGGGCTCAAAATTTGTCGCGCCGACCAGCGCGAGGTTTTTTCGCTTTGGCATCTCTCGGCCACCCGGCAGTTTGGTTTTTGCTCTTTGGTTTTATTTTCCCCAGGGGTGTTTCCTACCGTGTAGAAACGGGACGGAGTCGCACCTGGCGAGTTTTCTATGTTTCAAAATTAACTAGCAGGGGTCGCCCTTGCGGGTGCTGGCGCGTCCGACGGATGCCCCGGCGCACCCGTAAGTGCGGTCCCAACGCTGTTGAGAAAGAGCACGCTAAAATTGTCTACGAAACTCAAATTCTCGACTGGTTCCCCGCTCGCCGGGTCGCCATTTTTCATTTCAGACCCGAGGGCGAAAATTATTTAGTGAAGTGAATGGGGTAGGAAAACACACGGGGGAGGGTAAGGCTTTCAGTAAGGTGTTTAGCATAAAAAAACTAATAGCGTGTTGACCTGGAGGCAGCCGCTGAGGCAAATGAAAATTGAGCATAAGTGCAAGTTAGTGCTAGGCTACCCCGTCAAAATTACGAGCATTTAATCCCTGAGCGTTTTATTTAAGCGTTCCCGTCAAGTCTTCTCAAAGACACAGTCTTCAAGGCCGTTTTAGACACGGTAGAAGACTGTAATAATTTTCATCAAACAGTTTAAGATCCCGCCACAAATTGGCACGATAAAACAATTCTCAATTTTTCAATGACCTTCAAGAGGCAATGGAGCTTCTTTCGATCGGTGCTCCATCCGTGCTCGCTTTCGAAGTCGTAGCTTGAGTCGAGCCTAAGTCATAGGAAAATATATCAGAACTGCTCCAGGTAGCGCGACTTAAAGACCCAGTATTGGGGAAGAAGAGAGAGCTGTCCGCTCGGGAAGGACGCAGTCACTTGCACGCGGGAAGCATTTTGAAAGAAATTAAGAACGGAACCCCTGACGCTAACCCACAGAAATTCGAGCTGCCACCCTGAGATTTATTTTCGTTTCAATGAAAACTCTATCGTCCAACCCAAAATACATACCGGTCTCAGGCCGTTTAGACACGGTAGAGCACTCCGTCACGCAATTTTAACAATGTAACAACTATCGATGGGTCGATGCGGTTGCTCCATAGGGAGTGACGTATCAGGACCTTTCGTGCGTTGTTTTCCCCACTTCTCACGATTTTTTGCAAATCTACTATTCTGACCATGCAGGAGTATCCTAAGTGTTTTCAAACGTAAATCACAACTGGTTTCTTTTGGTTCGCGAACTAAACCTTTCGCTGAGGGCGCGGCAGCGTGCGCCTTATTCCTGCTTGCAAATGACTGCGGACCTCCAATTGAATCAAGGCTACTCAGAGGAGTGAATCACCAAACTTGGAAGCGAGACGGAGTCAGCTGCAATCTATAATTGAGTCAACTTTTAGGCAAACTCTCGTGCTCGCACCCGTTAGACGAGCGACGGCCCTGAGGAGGACACAAAGTAATTATCGCCCCAAATTTTTCTGTGAAGGAAATTTATCGGCGCGTGCCCATAAACCGTTTAGACACGGTGGGATTCGATATAGCGCCCCGCTTTCATGTCAAATCATCGATTCAAAACAGCTTTACAAGGCAAACAAAACTCGGGAGGCGCAGCAGCGCGTCCCCCTTTTAAAAACGATCCGCGTTTTAACCTGACCCTGTCGCACGCAAAGTTTGATGACAAACTTTCCTCACAAGTATCCAGCAGCTGACGTCCGGCCTCAAGATAACGAGCAGCACATAGGTGGAGTGCAGAGTAAAAGGAGGTTGATGACAAGAGGGTGTCTGATAGTTCAGGGCGTTTTCGCAGGCGAAGTCAATAAACGGTCGGTAGGAAAGTTCATTTCTGCGCCCTGTCAGGCGGGTAAGGCAGTCCACAGAGTAAAAATTGAGTACACAAGCTGAAGCGATTTTCACGTGGGGTAAATCAGGATTCACATCACCCGTTCGGTACCTAAGCATATCACGGGGTGCCCTGCGAGGTACCCCGTACACTTTTGTATATAAATAATATTGGTTGTTGGAATGTCATACCTTGCAGTTTGTCAATAAATAAAGTGTTAGAGTGTGAAACTTAACTAGGCGATACGTGTTTAGTCAGTGGTAGAAACTAGCCCTAAGGCTTGCAACAAGGATCCAGAGTAACCTAAGCAAAACCCCCCACCGCGAAATTTCAAAACTCTAGTTTAGTCTCGAAGTTCATAGTTAGGCTCGTTCAGTAGTTGGTGCACGGCTTACCCAAATTTACTCGCGCTAGACAAGAACCCTGGGGATGGAGCTCCAGGTGTTCCCTTAAGACACGCCCGGCAAGAACTTCTCGTGGAACCACCAAAATTTATTGTCAGGATTAGGCTCCCGCGTACCAGACTACAACAAGGAAGTCGCGCCTCCATTTAGGAGTCAAAGGGAATTGAGGGAAAGGCGAGTCAGCCTTATTACCTGTGAGCAGGCTTAGGGGTTGACTCTCCCTCAGGGGGACCTTCGTACCACTAGATACGTGGGCCAAAATAGGGGCCAGGCCGAACACCCTGGTTAACCCGCCGGCAGCCTACTAAGCTAAGCGGTTCCCTTAGGTCATCGCATAGATCACCGGGGAGTCGTGGAAGCCGGGGTTGTCCGGGCACCACACGCCAAGAAAAATGGTGGTGCAGCTGGGATCCCTTAGGGCCAGAACTGGTCCTAGTACATAATTTTAATTGGGGGCTACGCCGTGAGACGGCGTCAATAAAATTTCTAAGGATAAAAGAATTTCACAATCACTAGGCATCGGACCTCTCGCACGAACTAGGATCACCGGCCACTGCCAAGAATTGTGACGCGTGCTGGTCGAGTGTGTTAGGAAAGGATAATTCATAATGAAGGGCACCGTCTCGTTTCATGTCCCTACACTGTGTTTTCTTTGAAATCTTGGCTTAATAGTGCTTGCCGACATGAGCCAAGTATCTCTGAAATAGCTAAACGTTCCGGAGATCTGACGCTGCTATTTAGTTTCCTTAGCGAGCATGGATTCGTTCATCGTATCCGAATTAAAAATACAGTTGAGGCTGAGCATAATATACAGTGACGGCGTCCGGTCTCTAGGCCGTCTAGCTGTATTGCTAAATGGCGGTATCGATGGTTTGGAGGGACAGTGTGAAATCTATTCGAAGACCGCGGTGCAGCGCCGGCTTGATGGCTTTGGATATGCTTGTTGATGTTCGCGGGCAACCGCCATTTCAGGTATTACGAATCTTACCGACTTATTGCTACTACCATATTTCACTATCAATAGATATATTTGCGGCTACGTATATATATATCGGTATATCCATCGGCATACGTAATTTGCTTCCTGGACCGGAACACTGAATATCGACGCTCCCTTGCTCACTGGACTTTGTGCTGTGACGCTGCTATCGATTGACCAATTCGCGGACGATTGATTATCTTAACTCATCGCCGCGATTCCAGCTACTAGCCCGTCTCCCTTCGGTGTTATTCGCGACGGCGTCTAGTATTTTCCAACTGCGGGACACTGCCATCTGTCGACTCATTGATTGACTGAGTTCGGATTATTATTACGGGAGCGAACTGATACGGACATTGACTCAAAGCAAAACAAAAACTGTGTGAATTGGTCGTCTCGAGCCACAATAATCGAGTTGCTATTTGGTCGGCGCCCACGGAGTGAACCGAGGAACGAACGCATCACAAACGGCAGCGAATTAATTGAACTCCAACCGAGCAACGGTCAGTAATTGTTGTACTTTGTATAAATTGTTTTGTGAATAATAATTCAACTCATTATACATTATATTCGGAAACTGTATCGCTCAAACTAGCTGTATATTGCCAACGCCTACGGGATATTGAATGTATGGAGTGTACTGTTCTGATTTGCGCGTACCTCTGGATTTAATTTGGACCCCCTTTCTACCAGCGAACTGTAAAAAAATTTCTTTTTGAATAATTAGTGGGAACCCCCGCCCTGACTAACATATCTGGTGGGAGTGAAATAATCTAAGATCCCCGGTAGACAAGGTAATCGGGTGATTGATTCAACTTTGCCGCGTTCATAATCGCTTTAGGGTTTTGAGTGGGTTATCTGATCGTTAGCCGAATTTGATAAGGTTGCCGTGCTGATTTAGTAGCGTAGTAAGTGAAGGATCTCTTCAAGATTGGAAGACAGTGACGGTGTGAGATTAATCGAGGTTCGCGAAGCGAAAGGTTCACACTACCAGATACATATCTAAGAAATAGGAACACGAGTACAATAGTGAACGCTAAGCTTGCTCAACAGTAGAAACTCTGCTATTAAAGTAAACACATATATTTTACGCTATATACATTTATCATCCGTGCCCTTGCCAGGCTTGGAACACGGAAGCCCCACAACTTAAAACAAGTAGGGATCATCAATAAAGTCGGAATCAAATATGTCGGTACCAGCGAGCGCAAATAGAACGCCGACTAGCGGCACGTCAGGAATAAATAGCATAGGAAGTGGCACAGCCACCACGGCTGGTAGTACAAATGGACCAGGTCCCACCGTCAACGGGGACCCATTAGTAGCAATCCTACAGCAGCTAACGCAAAGGGCAACCACTGTAACACCTATAATACAAGTAGGGGACATTCCGCCGTTTTCAGGAGCTGACGGACAGGACTTCGAGGCCTGGTTAGCCACCTACGACAATTTGACGGATGCGAATGGATGGACTCTAGACCAGAAATTAATTTGCTTCCCGACTGTATTAAAAGGTGAGGCCCTTAAAATTTATGAAAGCTTTCCGGACTGCCAGAAACAAACATATGAAGCCCTCTGCTACAACATGGGTTTCATGTACTCTTCCTCGCAGCGAGACGAAGACGCACTAATCACGTTACGCATGCGCATACAGGGAGAACGAGAATCAGTCGCTATGTACGGACTTGACCTTCAAAACCTAGTGGACAAAGCATTCCCGGAGGTTGAGGGCGAACAACGTGACGCGTTATTACAAAAATTCCTGCGACAAGGACTGAGAAAAGAATTAAAGTCTTGCGTAATAGGGAAGACTTACCCGTCCTTCAAACACATGATGGACAAGCTTAAGTACAAGGAGGACGCCATTATAGCGTCCCAAAAGGAAGTTATTGGAGTACCGGTTCGCAAAAGCAGCCGGTCCAAGACAGTAAACTGCATATCACAAGGCGCTGAAAACACGCAACTAGTGGATCAGATCCGTGAGGCATTAGATGAAAATAAGCGCACCACAGCCGGCAGCGATGCCACTATCGCGCGGCTTATCGATCTGCTAGACAAGCGCACGGAACAACATCAGCTAAATGCAATGATGCAGAATAACGGAGCACCGCAAGTAGGCGCAAGTGCAGTACCACCACCAGCACCAGTAGGAAACCAATGCTTTCGATGTGGCTATCTAGGGCATTTCGCTAGGGAATGCCCGTATTTCCGAATGGACATATATGATCCATTGCAAAACGAGTATACACGTTTAGCCACGCGAGCAGCGCCTAACTACACGTACGGTGCACCGCCACCGCCCGCTATCGAATATGCTAGGCCGCCACCGCAGTACAATAATCGTCCTCGCTATCGAGTAGTTGAACCTAGAGGTGGAGCACGCTACTCGCGACGTGATGATTGGAACAATACAGCTAATCAGCGGGGATACACTGGTTATGGGCAGCAAGGATACTATCGCCCAGAGCCTGCAACCTACAACACGTATGGAAATGGCGGTCAGACCGAATATTATAATAGATCTCGCGGACGCAGCGCTAATGGGTACAACCAGCGAAATAATGGATATAACCCAACATACGAGCGACGCTATGCTGCGCCACCCCAACCATTGTCGGCAGAAGCCGCTCCGTTTCGGCCGCGCACACCTAGTAATGGTTGGAATACTACGAATCAGCTAGGAGCAGTACCTCGCAATAGACCCGCCCCAGCACCAATAAATAACAATGAGCGAGTTGATCGTCGCAATGCCGGCGTAATGTCAGTGACCAAAGCAGTAGATCCTGAGCTAGCACACCGCCTAGATGTTATGCGACATGAAATGTCTACGCTAGAGGAACGCGCAGGAGCTGGCTTAGGCACCCGTTCGGCACAAATTAACATGCTGGTCACGGAAGATGAAGCAATGCATGAACATAATGACACAAATTTTGAAATTGAGCCAGAATACCTAGACGACGTTGAAGCAGAGCCAGGCTTATACCAGGTAAACTCACTGCAAGCAAGTAGAGACCCACCACGCAAATTGTCGCAAGCGACCGGGTCGCGGAGTGGCAACGCACCAAATCAACCGCCAGAAGACGAAACACTTGTATATGGAGAATACAGATATGGTAAAACACAAAGTGACACTGAACTCACACGGCGCTCGGCTTTGTTGTCTCCAACCCCTGGCGCGCAGGGTGTGACCCGAGACTCTGTGAATAATGGTTGGCCAACCAACTTATTTGTATATCCCGATCGGAAGTCAGCGCGAGGAGATGAAGAGTACCGAGATACCGAGCAGAGGAGTGAGAGGGGAGGAGGAACCGAGAACCTAATGGAACCAAAGGAACCTAATGATCCTGATGTGCCGAGTGAGAAATATGGGAGGTGGCCGTTCGGACTTCGGGGGCCGATTAATAGGGCATCCGTGTCAAGCAATGACCCAAACGCTGGCACGTGTAACCCATCTCAGGCGGCTGCACATCGGATGGAACCTAAGAACCTAATGGATGGAGAACCTAATGGAATGGAACCTAGAGAGACGCCGTTCGGACTTCGGGGGCCGATTAATAGGGGTCGCGTGTTTGGCAATGGCTCTAGCGCCGGCACGGTACAACCTGGGGAAGCGACTTTCAATAGGCTTATTCAAAATTACGTATGTGAAGCTGAACCAGAAGAACCTGCGGATGGAATAGTGAACCTAATGGGACCTAATAGACTAGCGGATACCGAGAACCTAATGGAACCTAGCGGATGGAATGGAATACGGAGGAACCAAGAACCTAAGGAACTAAATGAACTTAACCTAGCGGATGCATCCAACTTAACTAAACTGACTTCCACCAATTTAGGGCGGCCGTGTGAGGCCCCTGTAGCGTTTCAACCGACCGGGGAAGACCGCTCGTGGACACTGGTCAGGTGCGATGGAGACCTTCGGAACACGGGTCAGTCCGATTGTCCTAGCTCCGTTCAAAATTCGAGAGCGTATGTGTACCCTAGATCTTTAGAGGCCGGGGAAGACCGTAGAGGACACTGGCCAGGAGAAGGGAGGCGTCGAGCAATGAGCCGCTGCGATAGCCCGAGCTCCGTTCAAAATTATAATTCATGTGTAGGACCAAACTCGAATAGGGTTCGGTCCCTAAGTGTAGGAGCCGTAGGATCCGACCAGGTCGGGAGCCGCGGTGATCGTTTGTCGTTGTATAGTAGCTCCAACCGGCAGGTGAAAATGTGTGCGGCCGACTGCGACCGGGTCGGAGCCGGTATGTTTGAATCGTGTGTTGAACCGGGGGAAGAAACTGTGCAACATGTAAGCGAAAAGGGTTTAGGGTTACACGGAGACACCGCCGAGCTGAGTGCCGACAATAACACGAGTATAGAGAATCATGGTGATCGAGCTAACGTTTATGAAATTTTGGAACCTAATGATGAGGAAATGGAACTTAGTAACCTAGAGGAGAACGATGTAGATAAGGAGGAACCAAAGGTAACCAGTAAAAGCTCGAAAGTTGTGATTATAACACCTATGGTAAATGACAGAACAGAGAGAGCAAACATAATGGCAACCCAGCAACAGGAAAACAGAACGGAGATTGTTACATGTCAGATAAGCACAGAAGCAGCCTGCGAATTAGGAATCAACCCAATCGGATTGCCGGTTGACTTAACGAAAGTAATTGAACAAGCATTGAAATCGGCCGCATCGTTGGGAGTGTACCGACACTTGGCCAGGTCGGTATGGACCCTGCGATTAACCACATCGGCACACGTATGATAGAACATCAGTACACGGCGGATCAACGGACTGCACCAATATGTAGGCAGCAGGTATTGGATATTATACTGAGGAAGCTGCACGCATCTGATAGCACTAGCGAACTAGTCGAACCGCTGATTCTACAGGGATTACCAGATGAGGAGCGAATAACATTGCTGGGGCCGGATTCAGAATTCGTGCCTTCAGTTAAACCAGAATGTCGCGGTAAATTTCCCCATTACATCCTCGCACTGCCTAAGCTACGTTACGGGGAAGGACGAGCACTAATGAGGACGCTATTCCATCGGAGGGTCATAGCTGTGTCGGAGCGGATATGCCATGCCCACCAGTTGCTCAGGATTCGGGTAGCTGAGACGGCCCGAGTAGACCGACGGCGGGACGCTGCCGTTTTGTCAGGGCTGTTAGGGTTCGCATCTCCGTTCCTACACACTATGCCGGGAATACACGTTAGCAGTTGTATGTTAAAACACCTAGAGGGAGTCTTGGAGATCGTTGCCCGGGTCATTAATTCAATGAGCGTCACGCAAGCAATCACCGAGGTATATCGATCCCAAATCCCTATTTTACAGACCTGCATCATGTGTGAGGAGAGACACAACATAAAATTCATGCCCCGAGAAGAATGTGCATTTACTACTTATCATGGCGAATGGGATTACACCGGAAATTTGTCCGCTGAATATGGAACCATTAGAAGAGACGGGACAGTATCCATTCGACCAAGTAGCACACACGGATTACACACAGCCTACGAACTCATAGCGTATAGAGAAGCCAACCTGGAGTTTTTAGAAACCATAGTAGGTGCACCATATTTGCTGGATAACCTAGTAACGGAATTCGACGAAACCGGACCCAAGGTTCCGGCGCTGTCAATACATCACACCGTATACGCTATAATGGCTAATGCGCTTTTCAGGGAAGCAAGTAGCAGACCAAAGCGCGAAGCACTATTGTACCTACGCCTATTGTGGTTACGTAAGCCCGCTCAAAATATCTGGCAAAGTGACCCAATGGACGACATGGATCTAGTTCCAAACCCGGACGACGACGCTGACATGACATTCATTGACGAAGAGGAACTTGAAAGTGAGTTGAGTGCAGCACTCAGTGACGCTAGCGCGGACGAATTTAACATGCCCGCGATTGAATCACTCGACTCCGACGACCTCATCTCCGAGTTGGGTTCCTCCGCGGACAACGAGACTGTCAGCTATGAACACGACCCCACCGTTGATAGAGGAAACCAGACATCACCGACCGGGTCGGTACGGTTTTCTTCCAACGGATTAGGACAGAGAGTAAATGCTGCAGTCGGATTGCTAAACCAAGGAATCAAAATACTGGGGTTACTAGTAACGTTATTAATTCTCCACAATTTAGGGCAATCTCACGCTATCGCTACGCCATTTTCAGACCAAGTAGCACGCTTAGGAGCCATGGTAAATCAACAGGTGGGCACGCTTATCGAACCACAAGGCTTAGTGATTACTGCTTCGCAATCCACCTTCTTGCCAATAATATTACGGTTATCCTTGGATGGATTACAACCTAGCAGGCAAGCAACTGGTATGGCGTGGTGTGTATACACTCCTCGGGGTAAGCCATGTTTGGGAAATTGCTGCCCCAACCCAAATTGTACTACCATGCCAGATTTACAACTGAAAGTACAAGAACTAGAACGAGAATTAAGGAGCACCTATCAGGGTGTATTAGACACTAGTTATTACATGGCGTTAATGCGCGAATATTGCGAGGCGAATGCCCACCTTTGTGAGCAACCAAAGGTTCGAAAGAAACGCTTTCTCGCAGCGCTAGCAGGAGCCGCAGGTGTAGTAACAGGTTTTCTAGGTGTAGGTGTAGCGTTCACTAACGCGGTACATCTTAAGGATTTAAATAAGCAGGTACTCGCGCTCTCTAAGGAAATGAGAAACACCTACAATGTCGCTTATGGTAACTCGCGAGCTATAATGAAACTAACACACGCAAATGAGGAGTTGTACTCATTTTTACATCATGAAATGCAAGAGGTAGTTACCATGATTGATCAGGTACGGTGTCAAGAGCAACGCTACGTTACAGAGGTCCACCGCGAGCTAGTTAACCACATGTTTCGCACCAGCCTTAGGTCCTCGGTTGACGCCGTCATGGAAGCCATGATGAGCGGTCAACTATCACCGAAAGTAGTGGACGCGTCCACGCTCAAGAACTTATTCCAAAAGAACTCGCAAATAGCGCAGACCATTCTGATACGTGAACCAGCGCTGGCTTATCAATTCGGGCAAATTTACCCAGTGCATATCGACTTGGGGTCATTCAAATTTGCATTCATACTGCGAGTTCCTTTAGTTACGTCGGATGATGTCCGACCCTACTTTCGAATTTACAACGTTGGCTGGAACGTTCCCGAGCGCGCCGCCCATATGAAACTGCCGTTGCCTGACTATGCCACGCGGATTGAACGAGCACGGTACGAAGTACTTAAACTACATGCATGTAACACGCGACCAGGTATTGCATTCTGCGAAATACACGCATTGGCAACGGACCATACATCGCGTTGTTTGGACTGGATCATCATGGGCGAGGACGCTCCTGATGAAGCTCGTCAACTCTGCAAGAACAGTGCATTGGTCGGGCCAATGGCTAATCACACCGATGTCTACACCACGGCACAAGGAGTCCTAATACGAACTACCGAACGCAAAGCTGTCGTCTCCAAGAAGAAACATCTTAGTCACGTTACCCGAGGAGAGACGATTGACATTGCAGACAACGGAGTTTTGTGGCTGTCGCACAGTAACTACACCCAGCTCGTGGTCGGACCACTTATGCTGGCTAGCACACTCGACGCACAGGAAGTCACGGTTCACATTGGACCTAACATCACCGTCCACGACTTTCCGGAAATACCGCTCAAACCGATTGCTTGGAGTTCATTGGAACACGCCAAAGCAACGAACTTACAAGTGCAGCAAATCGCGGACGAGCAATTGAAAAAGGTCATCGACTTCCCATACATCACTACAACTGGAGTAGCACCCTACCTATGGATGCTCATTGTGCTAGCAGTTGCCGGAATAGGGGCAGTAATATACTTTAGGAATAAAGCCGGGTTCTGCCCTAAATGCGTAAAGGGACGTTTACAACGCTGGTGGCAACAACGACCATGTGCTCGGGAGGGACTAACTCGACCCGAATTGCATGTTAAAACGGACAATGAATACGGCACCACGAACACGCCTCGACCAACGGTTTCAGCCCCAGCTGCGTCCACGGAACATCTCGAGTTACGAACAATGAGCCCTCGCCGCTCGGCTCGATTAAATGCTACCACCGAGGACGAAAGCGTTGTCCTGGTGGAGCCGACTGAATTATTCGCTGTATCTGAAAAATCTCAACGTAGAGGACATCGCACAGTAGCTTACCACCGGCAAGTCAACGCAATACATCACATGGACGCACCCTTACTCATCAATGCTTTTGTATACCGCACACCCGTACTTACACTAATAGATACAGGCGCAGACGTTTCTATAGTATCACAATATCTGGTTAGTAAGTTAGGCCTCCAACCGCAGCCCGACGATTCTACTAGGATAGTATCTGCCACCAAACAGGAATTAGCATTAGACGGCAGTATCAGCGTACCTTTGTCGATCGGGTCCATAAAGGTACAAACAGAATTTTTCGTTACTAAGACAGCACCGTATCACTGCATTATAGGAACAAATTTTATGTCCCAATTACCAAAATGCATTATAAATTTCAAAGAACGTTGTTTAGAAATAGCAGTAGATGAGGAAGAGGCTAAAATACCCTTTGCAGGCCTAGAACGCTACGACCCACCACTGATAGCAGTAATGTGTAGAAAACTCACTACTATAGAACCAAACACGGAAACATTTATTAATGCGATCCCCGAAATAGCCGAAACAGGCGTAGGACCGGCACTATTTGTGCCTGCACCGGAAATGGTAGATATTGCAATGGCCCATGCATTGGTACTAAGGAGCCAAAGAACAATCCCAATCGCGGTAATTAATTTCGGCAACACACCGGTTACTATTTATGCCGGACAAACCATAGGTCACATGGAGGTAATGATGAACCCCAACGTGCAGTTCCTGAAAGACACAAACAAAAATTTGATTCGATATGAGGAACACAAACCGGCGAAGCAATTGAATAATATCACCACGCACCCTGAAAGAATTATTCAACACATCGAGGCAGGAAAAAGGTCAATCGACCATGAAAGAGCCCAAACGATCTTGAGTAAGATAGATTTCGATAAGACTTTATTGTCCCCATTTGAGTTAAAACAACTGAAAACTGCGATCGCTGAGAATGCAGACGTCTTCAGCACGCACGATTTTGATCTAGGGCGCTACACTGAACATAGGCACCGTATAGAGACCGGAGATGCTAAGCCGATTAAGCAAGCACCGTACCGACTAGCACATTCCTTACGCGAACCGCTTAGAGAGGAACTAAATAGCATGCTAGATGCGGGACTAATTTCACCATCAAGCTCACCTTGGGGATCACCAATAGTGTATGTAACCAAGAGTGATGGCTCACTCCGGCTCTGTGTGGACTTTCGGAAGGTAAACACAGTAGCAGAACAGGACGCATATCCATTGCCTAGGATAGACGACATTTTAGGATGCCTCCGAAACACTAAATTAATGTCTAGCTTAGATTTAAATAAGGGCTTCTGGCAGCTAGAACTTGACCCAGAAACAAAGGATAAGACATCTTTCGTAACAGTTCATGGACAATACGAATACAATGTCCTGCCGTTCGGATTAAATTCGTCCCCAGGGGCTTTTCAACGTTGTATGTCCATGATTTTAAAGGGGTTAGAGTGGGAAAAATGTTTAATTTATATAGACGACATATTGGTATTTTCACCAACGTTCGAAGATCACCTAGCAGACCTAATTAGGGTGTTCGATCGTTTTCGCAGGGCAAACTTAAAACTAAAACCATCAAAATGCCACTTCGGCCGAGGCAGTCTAAAATATTTAGGACACATAATTAGTACAGAGGGCGTAAAACCAGATCCAGAAAAGGCAATAGCAATTGAGGAATTCAAACGTCCAGAGACGTTGAAGCAGCTTCAAAGTTTCATAGGACTAGTAGGATATTACCACAAATTTATACCGAACTACTCAGACATATGTGAACCACTAAACGAACTAAAACGCAAAGATGCAGTATTTAAGTGGACTCCTAAGTGTGAGGACGCGTTTAAGAAACTAAAACAGGCACTATTAGCTGAACCCGTGCTAGTGCACCCTGATTTCACACAGCCGTTTATTTTGCAAACGGACGCTTCAGGATATGCAATGGGCGCAGTGCTCTCGCAGAAAACCAAGCAAGGTCTCAAACCCATTGCGTACGCAAGCAAAGCTCTACTAGACTATCAGCGTAGATACCCCGCAATCGAAGCTGAAGCTCTCGCAATTAGATGGGCCGCGCTACACTTTAAACATTACTTGGTAGGGCACAAATTTCATGTAGAAACCGACCATAAGCCACTCAAGGCCTTATTTGATAAACCGCCTCGCAACTCGCGCTTATCTCAGTGGCGCAGTGAACTTCTACTTGAATTTGGAGGATTTGAAATACAATATAGACCAGGTAAAGAAAACGGCAATGCTGATGCTTTGTCGCGGGATCCTAGGTACGACCCATCCATCGGCGAGGAACCAGGAGATACATATGAAATATTAATGATGGGTCGGGGACGACCCACCGGTCCTCGCCCACCAACAACCTGCGCAGCATGGGACCAATCGCACCTGCCGTATCCCGTACGCACAGTGACACCGCTCACAACCGGGGCGCCAACAGCTGTAATAGGAAGCCCGATCGCTCCCCCAGGACAGCCAAATCCCGAAGCAATCCCATCACACTTGGTCCCCGACACGCAAATAAGTACAGTACCCCCTGCAACGCTAACTCAACAGGCAGCCACGCTAAGCGCAATTCCAATTAGGATGGATCCAGGAGAAACTCCAGTAATGTCAGTACGTACCACGACTATCTCGGGTTCTGGAGTCGGAGCTCAGGCTCGAGGATCTAAAAGGCCACACCGGCCCGAATCGGAAACCGCAGGACTAAGAGCTACCACACTACCAACTGAGCAAGAATTCGATAGGCTCATGAAATTAATGATGCACTACGAAACAGACATACTACCAACCGTTAGGATCGAGGACGCACAGGATACCCAGGAAAACATATACTTGCCGTTCTTTTCGGACCTCCCAGATTTTAATTTAGTACGGCTTTTACCATATATACAACGAAACGACCCAGAACTGGGTCCAATTTGGTGGTATTTATATAATAAAACACGGCCCAGGGCCGAGCTAGGTGCACTAAGGATCGAAATGCGAGCTCATTACTTCGAGTTAGCTCAGGACACTAAGATACTGTACATGCACCCATTACAACCAGGAGACATAAATTATAAATTGTGCGTCCCAATTACATTGGTACAACAAATACTCAAACATGAACACAACACTCTGTATGGAGGACATCCTGGCCGTGATCGGCTAATAGCAAAATTAAAACAATTTTATTACTGGAAAGGTATGTCAGAACACGCACAACAATGGATCAGGCGATGCACTCTATGCCAGTCCGCGAAGGACCCAATTTCTCGGATAACCGCCGGATTGGGCAGGGTTCCGTTGGCAAATCAACCAATGTATCGTGTATTCGTAGACATACTTGATATTCAGGTCAGATCACAAGCAGGTAATCGCTACGTTATTGCATTTATAGATCAATTCACGAAATTCGCAATAGCAGTAGCAATAAGGCACCAGGATGCACATACCGCCGCTCACATATTTTTATATGAGGTAGTTAATAAGTACGGAGCTCCCAGGGAGCTATACTCTGATAGAGGAGGTGCTTTCACCGCACACATGTTTGAAAGCTTGTGCCAGGAAATGCACATCTTCCGGCACATGAGTTTAGCGTACCACCCTCAGGCAAATGGTGAGATCGAAAGATTTAATAGGACATTATTATATTTACTACGAGTAAGCGTACCGCAAGATGACCACCATTCATGGGATATATCATTACCATTTTGTATAATGGCCTATAATTCTTCAGTACATACAGCAACAAAATATCCACCGTTTTTACTAATGCATGGATTTTATCCTAGGTTACCCGGAGAATACGACACGCATAGTGCAGCCACAGGCTACACTGGAGCTCACTCATATAGAGCCAACGCGCAGCGCTGGATGGCTTCTATTAGGGAACGCGCATATCAATCAATGAGAGCCGCCCAGGAAGTAAATCGGCTAAGGTATAACAGGCGAGCTCGCGAACCACGCTATCAAACAGGCGAATTAGTCTGGGTCTATAGGCATGACACCACCCCAGGAACATCTAGGAAACTTACACCTCGTTGGTGCGGACCATACGAAATACTAGGGATCACGCCGCCATGCATACGCGTAAGGATGCATTCTAACCCCGAAGGTATGGCGCATGTAGTACATCTCAATAGAACTAAGCCGTGCTTTAGAGCATTGGACCCAGTACCCAACGTAGGAGATTGGCTAGGCCAAGTGCACGCTTCTGTTCTAGAAAGGGGTTTAAACGAACCAACCCAACGAATCATCGCTGATAGGGATTTTGTAACAGAAATCGAACCCGTAGATGAGGTAGCAGTACGCACAGTACGAACAGCAGTCAGTGATAGTTCGGACACTGAGAGTATAGAAATGGGTGACCCCAATGATCCCAACTTTTATCGCCGGACGTACGCAGAAATCGAAGCCGAACAGGCAGCAGTGGAACACATTGAGTATCGGACGGACGACTACGAGCCGCAGAATCCAAGGACAGTCAGGAATCGGATTCCACTGACTGATCCGGATAGAGAAATAGAACCTTCTTGGCCACCAATATCGCAGGAACAGGTTACCAGCCAAGAGGCCTTTTCATACATACCAGAACCTGGCAGCCGAGACACGCAGGTGGAATACGGACAACACACAGTACCCGTAACTACGATGGAAAGAATAGTAGCCACCAGTGAGGAGATTCCATTCGGCGTACCGACTGTAGGTGTGGGAATACTCGAAGGACAACATTTCTACCCAGCGGACCTTACGCTGTCTACTACGCCACGAGGAGCTTCAGGTGGAATCGTCGTACCCGGACCATACACCTCCGGAGATCTACGTTATGCAATCATGCTCGCTGCTCAGGATCACCCATTATTTCAATCGCGACCAGCTGAACATATTATGGCGTCACGACTACGCGTACCAATGGAGATGTCAACTCAAACTGTAGGGGACTATACAACAATGCGTCCCTATAGCGCTCCACCAGCAGGTGCCAACGCACCTATGGCTCCTCACCAATATGTTTTTCGCGAGGCGCCCATGACGCAACCACCAGTGGGGTCGCCAGTGTCCAGCTATTTGTCGGAAACTTCGGGAGAAGGTACCACAGTGGACGTGAGAGCAGCCGAAGCGGACGACGAACTAACTAGCCAAACATCGCAGGAACCATCTTCCACCGAGCGGCTCGGTCAGGCAGGACAGGAGACATCAAGTAGCGACTCTAGGACACAACCAGGGACCTCCGACTCATTAAGCGAATTCACACTTGCCGGATCAAGTAGTGAAGCACCAGCACCCAGCCACTGTTGGAGCACATCATGCGCCCAATACTGCTCAAGAAATTTGCCATCCCGGAGTATGCGAATGTTCTCCAACTTACTGAGGATCGGCAGTTGCTTGTGGCTTCAACGGACGCTTTCTGGGGTGTCGGACGCTCCAGTCAGCAATTACAAAACAATGAGGCGCCCGGACGCTGCCATAACATCATGGGACACCTGCTCGAAGAGGTGCGCGAATTCCGCGCCACCGGAAACGTGCGGTGGCCCCGAACAGCCATCCTGGGGGATGCATTGGCATTACCACTGCTGGGAATGGCCGATGACAACAAATGGCTGGTTAACGGATGGCCGGACACCAGCCTGGCGCGACTAGTCCAAGCAGCCAATGCCGTTGTCACGCCACAACTCAACTGCATCATCCTGCTAGGTGGCTACAACTACATCTACAGGAAAGCGCCTCTGGAGCAGCTCCATGCAACAAACCCCAACGCGGCTTTTAAGAAAGTCAAACGTCACTTAGGAGTGCTATCGAAGCGGGTGTCGCCGACAACAACGATAGTTATGACACATCCTATTCCACGTTGGATCGCCACAAATCAGGACGCAGCGTCCTGGACGGCCGAGCTAAAACAAATCTTAATCAACCATCGCCAGCGCTACAACACACTCCATAATGTGTACATTCCGACCTGGCCTGTTGCGTTCAATACACCTGACGCGTGGGAACGGGACGAGCCACACATGGAGTGGGGCGAGCGACCGCAGTTCCGCGAGCCGATGGTATCCAACTACTGCCGTCGCAACCTGCGCGAGTGGGTAAGCCATCTGGTTCGCGACGCTGAATTAAAACGCTTGGCACCCTGAGCGATTGCGAGCGTGAAAGCGTAGCGTTAGCAGCTAACGTGAGCAAGGAGGAAATGATAGCATGAAAGGAAATAAGATCAATCAGTACGAGCTAGTAGGCAGTGCATTGGAAAGAGCGCGAGCACGGAGCTGAGTAACGACACCAAAATGCAACTAGGGAAATACTAGGCACGAGAAATGCAGGTAACTGAACCAGATAGGCGCAATCGGTAAGACTTGGTGGGTTAGGAAATCTACCAAGCGAAAGTACAAATTTTAAATAGAATACTTAACATGGCGAACACCAAGGACTAACTTTTGACGAGAGTGAGATAAACCAAACGGGCAGACCAAACCCCAGTTTGTAACGGAAAATTTCTTAAAGTAACCCCTGGGTTAGGGCATAACCGGCAGCCGGGTCCTTTTCCGGGGGCGTACCAAGTAATTGATGGACGACGTGCTAACAGGGATATAATATGTAAATGCTTTATTATAATAATGTATGTATAACATTTAGAACTATGTATATATATGTAGACTTACCAAAACAGTGGGTATACAACGTTTAGAACGTTGGGTAAGTAGTAAATGTGGAAACAAGGATACATTTTCGAAACATCAAGATATCAAAAGCTCGAAATATTATAAACCATAAGGGAAAACTTCCAAAAATACCGAAAATAAAGGGAGAAGGGACGTGTTTTTGGTGATAACCAAACAAGTTTAACGTCCTTCTGCCCTCGTTTTAGCAAAACTTCTAACAAATTTTAACAAATCTTCGTTTTAGCAAAACTTCTAACAAATTTTAACAAATCTTTGGAAAATTCTTGGAAAACTTCTCGAAATTTGTGTAATTTTGGGCCCAAACGGGCTAATTTTCAAATTTTAAGCGCAAACGGCCAAATTTTCAAATTGCGCATTAGCTTACTCAATTTACACCAAGGGCTGTACATCACATGAGATTAATCATGCAAAATTTTCACTTTCTTTCTCGCATCTCAACAAAGCAAACTTTCTACCATAAGTAAGGAGTCTATAAAATCCAAAAAATTTTAAGAGATGTAACAGCCCGAAATTTCAGGGATTTCAACAAGACACTAAAATAGGGAAAATTAGCTAAATTAAGGGCAGAAAATTGGAAAAGGGGTGCGACGGGCGATCGGATACCGGTGGAGCGTGACCTGAATACTATGTCATGTAGTATCTATTGTCGTTGTCATAAGAATAAAATGTACCAGGGATGTAATTTGCTATATCGTCATGCTCCACCTGCCCGAGGTGCACGGGTTGATTTTGGCACCACAACAGAATAATCTTGGTACTTAGTATGGCATCCGGTCGACCCCTAAGTAGTTTAATGATGTTATATGTATTGATGATATGTGTGAGATAAGTGGCTGCGCATTCGGACGGGCCGGGGCCAGGCAGACGAAATTTTTGCGACTTCACCTTTAACATCATCAAGCCGGTGCCCCAAGGTCAGTCCCGGTGCGCATCCACAGTGACGTTATAATCTTATTATTGTTAATAATAATTGGTATTTTGTTGGCCATATCATGAAAGGTATTTTTCGTACTGCGTGTCAGGATGGGTCGGGGCATTAAGCAGAACCTTTATCAAGGTGTAAATGGAAATTTTTGTTACATTTCGGATTTCGGGACCTGTTCTGGCATGCAGTTACGGCTTGATTGAGTCGCGAAGTGAAACGTAGCATCAAATTAATAGGAGAGAGAACTGGACTCAATTGTCGGAATCTCATCTTCAGGGACTACGTTAAAAGTTAAAATTTTTCTTAATTTTGGGCAGCCAAGGCCCGTCGGGCCTAGTCCATTGCTATAAGGGACCTATTAGGCTTATAAATTGCGGGTTCGGGTCAATTTATCTCCTACCCCTAAGCATTTACGGACACTTAACTCAGCGTTTAAACACCCAATTTTCAACGACCCAAATCTCAATCGAGATAACCAAAACTCCCCGATTTTTGGAGCTCAACACCTCCACGGGGTCTTACCCTAACAATCCCACCGAAAACTGGGGCCACCTAACTTAGCCGGTCCGAGCAGGACCTTGATAACCCTCCCGGGACACTAAAATTTCCTATCTTTAGCTCATAAAACGGCCTCTAACAGGCCACCTATAGGAGATACATTAAATTTATTATTTTCATCAGTAGGCGACCAGCCAGAGCATGAACCTGGTCCCGCCCCCGGCCGCCTACTATTCTCCGTTGGCTCGAAATCATAGAAAAGGCGTTCAAATTTTAACACATCGCTAGCGCTCTGAGCGCTCGGATATTTCTGGGCTCAAAATTTGTCGCGCCGACCAGCGCGAGGTTTTTTCGCTTTGGCATCTCTCGGCCACTGTCCACTGCTGCAATTGTTTTCCCCAGCGATAATAGTTGGTGGAGGGGCTGTTGTGAGCAGCGTTGTTTTGTTATTGGGCCGCCGTTTTATTTAATATTGCTGCTGTATATACGTCGGTTCTTTGTGTGTGTTCGTTTAAATTTTGTTTTCGCATAGCTTATCTTGTATTTATATAGGCATGTCGGTTTGCAGACGAATTTAAAATTTTAAATTCTAATGGTGAAGAGAGCTGAGGGACCCCAAACACTCCAGAGGAGGTAAACTACGGTATAAAAGGAATAGG
>JASANE010010518.1:0-20925 GCA_030248225.1 Trileptium ribeirensis
CATTTGATCCCTGAGCGTTTCAGCAAATCAATCTCCGTAAGGTCGTTTTAGAAAACCCAGTCTTCCAGGCCGTTTTAGACACGGTAGAAGACTGTAATAATTTTCATTGATCAGTTTAGGATTCCGCCACAAATGGGCATCAAAACGTTATGATTTTCAATCGATTTTACAAAGGACTATGGAGCTTCTTTTGACTCATGCCCCATTTGTGCCCGTTCTCGAAGTCATAGCTAGAGTCGAGTCTAAGTAGAGGAACAGTGCCAGAATGAATCCAGGTCACACGCCTTAAAGACCCAATAATGGGAAAGAAGAGAGAGAGAGCGGTCCGCTCAGAACGGACGCAGTCATTTGCACGCGTGGAGCCTTCAAGAGAAATTAAGAACGGAACCCCTGACGCTAGCCCCAGAAATTTGAGCTACTACTCTGAGATTCGTGCCGCTCCGAATAAAAATGTCAGTTAACTAACCCCAAAATTTAAGACGGGTCTCAGGCCGTTTAGACACGGTAGAGTACTCCGTCATGCAATTTTAATAATGTAACAACTAGCGATGGGTCGATGCGGTCGCTCCATCGGGAGTGACGTATCAGGACCTTTCGTGCGTTGTTGTCCCCATTTCTCACGGTTTTTCGTAAATCTATTAGTCTAACCATGCAGGGGTATCCGAAGTGTTTTTAAGCTTAAATCACAGCCAATCTCTTTTGGTACTACAATGGATCAATTCGTTGGGGGTGCGGCAACACGTGCCCTGTCCATGCTGGCAAATGACTGCGGGCCTTTGGCTAAATTAAAGGCGCTCGGAGAGGAGCATGACCAAAACAGGAAACGAGACGGAGTCAGCTGCCGCGTATAGTCGAGGCCAAATTTTAAGGAACCTCCTGTGCTCGCACCCGTTGGTTGAGCGACGGCCCTGAGATGAGAAGACTACAAAGTGATTATTTCCCTAAAGTTTTCTGTGAAAGAAATTTATAGGCGCGGACCCATAAACCGTTTAGACACGGTGGGTTTCGATGCAGCGCCATCTTTTCATGCCAAAATCGTTATCATTACCAGACAGCCGAAATTCGGGAGGCGCGCTAGCACCTCCCTCTTTTGATCACGACCCGTATTTTAAGCAGACCCTAGTGCACGCAGAGTTGGTGACGAACTTTCATTGCAAGCAACCCGCAGCTGACGTCCGGCCTCATGGTACCTTATGAAATGGAGTACAAAGTGAAAGGAAGTTATAGGCAGGAGAGTGCCAAAGGGCCCAGAATTTTCACAGGCGAAGTCAACGCACGGTTAGCCAGGAAGGCTCGTCTTTATGTCCTGTCAGGCGGGTAAGGCAGTCCACAGGGGACAAAGCACAGGTGCAAGTGATATGGATTTTCACTTGGGGATCAATCAGAATTCACATCACTGTAATCACACGTACGTATGTATATAGGGTACACTGCGAGGTACCCCTTTTGTGTACAGATATTTGGGGCACGATGTCATAATTACTGTTATGTTGTTATATGTCAATAAAATGTCAGGGTGTGAAATGCTTACCTCAGCGATACAACGACTAAATTACCATAGGGTAGGAATTATTAAATCATTATAAGATGGATGGGCACTCCCCATGCCTAATAAAAATGATTGCTCGGAGTTCACTGTCCGGGAAATTGAGAATCGGAGTCACAAACGAGACAGCCTTTAGGCAGTCCCGCAAACCAGATCAGGCTTTACCCATTAGGAAATCGGTAATAGCCTGGGATCAGAATAGGAAACATCACCTCCACTTAGGACCAAGGAATTACTTGGCGAGGAAAACTACACAGTCCACCAGGGCTGCGCCGCAGCGGCGGGTGGCAAATCTAATATTTGAGTTAATCCTGAAATTCATGGTTACTCCTATATCCGGCTGTAGCAAGGAACCGCACCTCCATTTAGGATTTAAATAGAATTGAGGGAAAGGCGAGTCAGCCTTATTACCTGTGAGCAGGCTTAGGGGTTGACTCTCCCTCAGGGGGACCTTCATGCCACTAGATACGTGGGCCAGAATAGGGGCCAGGCCGAACACCCTGGTTAACCCGCCGGCAGCCTACTAAGCTAAGCGGTTCCCTTAGGTCGTCGCGTAGATCACCGGGGAGTCGTAGAAGCCGGGGTTGTCCGGGCACGAGAAAAAAGGGGCGCCGGCCAGAACTGGTCCTAGTACAATATATACACATGGATGCTATGCAAATTTCTCGCTTCAAAACTTGCCATGCTATGGTCCGCGATTACCCAGATTGTGTAATGAACGATTAGGGCTGCACGTGTAATAACGGTACGCAGCTACATAGCGCAACTTGCTAACACCATGCCCATACAACCCCGGCTATCATAACCTTAAGGGTGGACCATGAGTTTGGAACTTTTCTCGGTCAGACCCAAGAATTTATGGCGCTTAGCAGGCGCGATTCACGAGGTGTGCTCGGGCCCCGCCCGATTGGTTGCGCACGTGTCTAGTATTTTGGTATGACTGCTGAGGTCCCCCAGGGAGGTTGACATAGAAACCTGCTCACAGGTCATAATGGCGAATCAATATTCCCTATACTAATCTCAAACGGAAGTTGTTTAGTCCGTCTTAGTTAATGTGAAGTAGTGTGAGACTGTAAGATTGCTATGTGAATTTTGGGTTCAACTCGACTAAGTAATTGTCGAACACTTTAGCTGTTTATAGCACATCTTGCCCCCACAGGGTTCAAATAATCCCTGGAGATTTAACGTCGGACACTCCGGCTAATGGTCTAATTTGGCAGCCATTTTTCCGTTTCAAGTTATGTGTTTTGCCTAGTAAATTTTGAGCGTAAGTAGCGTTTCCTGAACTTTTGCGCTTGTTGAAAATTTCGTCGACTCCTCTCATACTTTCGTTGTTATTAGATTGCCATTGGTGGCGAACCGTAGCCGTCAGGGCATGGGATATTCTCACCCACAGGCTGTGGCGCGCACGGTTGGCCGGTCCGAATGGACGAAAATATTACGCTGCCGGAGTGATCAACACCGAACGAGGTCGTTGGCTTTCCAGATTTTATTTACAGATATGTACAATACAAACTAGGTAACACGGTCACGTAGGGTATGAGCCAATGCTTGTACGAACATCATTACCTATTAGGTAATAGGCAAAGTACGGTGGAATGTACAAAATAGCAACAAGGCGAAATATCCCTCTTTAATTGTGTTCCAGGGGAATGAGACACGAGGGAAAATCAACGTGAGCGAGTAAGTACCCGTGGCAATTACGGACCAAGAAACAAGCATCACCTTAACATCCAATTTTGGCGTTTATCAATTTAGGTATGGGTCAGGATGCGTTCTGGCGTGCTTCGGAATTTCCTCCTTGTAACGCGCGGCGCTACTGTTGCACAAGGATGACGCGGAGAAAAATTCCCAACACGACGAATCTGCCGACTATTAAACAAACACGAGCAGGTGAGCGGGGACTAACGATCGAATTAGGGACACTAGCAGTGCTCGGGCTAGAGGGGATCCAACAGATCTGGGCTATGTGGACAAATTACGGTAACATAAATGCTGCGGAAATCAATGCACGATTATCAATCATGCATTATCAATTACGATTATCAATGCAATCAATTATTGAACTGAATATGGTATAAAGCAATGCATATTCTCAGACGTTAGTTGAAACATAAGATCAGTTTAAGGCATGGTTATGAATAATGTATCAATTAAGGGGACTTTCCTAGTCCCGGTAAGCTCACATATTGTTTCTGCCATCCCACCGTAGAGGTGAGTCCTTTATGCTGGCTATTTCCTGATACTGTTTATATGGCTGATCGATTTTGTATGCAGTGTCGTCACTATTGGGTCTCACACTGGGGTCTCAACGAGACAAACACTTGGGCGCTCCCATATTAGTATACACCCTATATAACATCGCTTCACGTGTCCTAGGGACCGATGTTGTCCGAAATCCGTATTTGAGTAGTCCTTGTGCTGGTACAGGGACAGGGATCATGTTCAAGAAGCGATTGTCTCGTTCTATTTAGCACTCGGCTGGTGGACTTCTAAGTTTGGGGAAACGGAGCCCAGGAAAGGCTTCGTTATCCTACATTACCCTACGTTATCCGAACGCATCCTGTGCACGTTATTCTCTCTGCCGTACGTACTTCAATGTTGTGTGCATTACTGTATGATTTCACACTTTACATACCGCCTAATCCAATCTCTGCAATCGGGACCAGGGCATTTAGCAGGGAAGTATTTTACCAATCGGTCAGCACCATCCTTTCTCGAAAGCTCAACAAAAACCTCACGCGACGAGGCCTGGTGTAGGTTGTTAGGCCGTCCGGTAAATTTTCACTCATTCAACGACACGAGGCGTATAAAGCCTTGCCTACTACACTGCGTATATCATACTAAATCGATGACAACATAAACGAAAGAACCCACGAAAACACGAAGCAAATTAAAACGAAACAAAGCGATTTGTTTTCTTCCAGAAACGTTAACGCTTAGGCTCAAATAATTCCACTCCCTCAATTTGTTCTTCTCTTTGTTTTGAAGTTTTCTTATGTGGAAACAAGCCTGGTAAAATTTTGCACGTCCCGAGGGTTCAATAGGAGCTTATACGAGCGCTCACTATCGTCCTATAGCTCAACTCCAGTCGGCCTTAAGAACGGCATGAGCACCAAGTATTCTACGAGACTACAAACTTTAGAACAAAACCAACAAACAACAAACTCCGCAACGGTGCCTAATTTTGACCACCTACTCCGATATTTCAATATTTCTAACCGTGGTCGGCTCAGGGACAACTTCTCCGTGCCAAACTCAACTCAAGCACCAAGTAAAAATATGGATCTACTTTTATCAGAAAGAGTTATTTAATGATCCACCTACGACCACGGGAAACCAGCAAAACTTCGGCTATGATATTCTGCAATGCCACACGAATCGGAACTCAGCCCATCAGAATGATTCCAGACCACACTCGAATGCAACACCCCGGGTGCAGGACGGGTCTACCCCCAACAATGAAATTGCAACCCACGGGGGAGTGCACAGCCAGCTACTTCTGCTTATAAATTTTGTTGGGTTACCCGACAGGCATTGGCCTAGACGCTACCCGAATCCGAGTCCAACGTGGAAGGACCTTCGTTCCTAAAGCCCGTGCTTCATACTCACGTAGTGTGAATCCAGAAACGACGCTAACTAAACCTTTCTATAAGATAAATCCATGGGCGAGCTCGATCGTTCCATGCGTAAAACAAACGTTAGAACACATTAATTGCGATGCGTCGGAGTCGGTCAGTAAAGTCGGCCGAACTCCGCGCTGGCGAAGTCGAACTGATTCGTATTTTCCGAGCATCATACCCGACCTCGAAAATTCTGTCGATCTTTTCGTGTGCTTTTCTTTTGGCCCCCAATCACTGGCGATTTAATTCGGGTCGTGATTTGTCGAAACGGCCTTGGGATCCAATCAGCGAATTTATGATTTTCCGGAAGCCAGCTCTACCGTAAACCATCCCATCGACCTCCTTTAGGGAGAGCCGGCTTCAATCGAATTCGCCGACGTCAAGCTGGAACCCTGCGAATAGTCGGAGATCGAACATCTGTGCTCTCGATCCCATCTGTTCAGAAAACGCTAAATTTTCGAGCCTTTACTTCCTGAAGTACTACATCAATCTCCCCATTAGCGCCAGATATTTCTTAAATTCGCTTTCCAGCATTAATCGTTCACACCATTTTTACTGAACATTTGTCGCCCTTTAAGCTATCATAGATCATGTTGACGACCAGCAATATTTCCGGAACACGCAATTTCCGTGACTTATCTAGTTCAGATCACAATTGGAATCTGTTTTCTTTTCAGGATTATTTAACCACTTCTTTGTCGTTTAAATTGGTCACGTAACGTCGAATGAAGCTGCCGGAAGTTAAATCGGGACATGATCGCAAGCGATGGTCACTAATCACCTTCGTAATCTTTGGAGAACGTCATTAATCTAACGATCGGGCGAGCTGGTACGTTATATCCAGCTCCAGTCATCACCATCCATCAATCCATTTTTTCAGTTGTCTTTGATATTTAATGACGCCGCCCATGAAGCATGACCCTCCAGCATGAGGACATCTTTGGACGTCAAACAAGATCGCGACTTGTCATGTTTTTTCAGCTTAGAACGCCCGCCTTCGAGCGTCCCGGGGGTCATCGGATGGGAACCAAGCCGGGGCAGTGGCGCGGCACCCACCCAGGAAGCAGCCGTCGGGAGGACCTCACTGGCCGGATCTCCCGGGGGCCGCCACGGGTCCCCAAACCTACTTTTTCTGTCGCGACTCTGCCTCCACACTTATATACATATATGTTATATACTTATAAAACTATAAAATTTAACGATATTTTATAAATAAAATATATATGTAAATGCATATCTATATGTTTTTTCCATTTTGCTCTCTTGTTGTTGTTGTGGTATCCACTGTTGTCCTCATCGCCACTTCCGATGGTAGTCGACATCTCCGTGAGGACGCAGCGGCAAAGCAGAAGGGACCGACGGCCAAGAGGTCAGTCGAGGAGAAAGAAACAAACGAAGGAAACAATACAGCCAAAGGAAGTAGAGAGAGAGAAAATAAAGAGAGAAAAGAGAGGGACACGGGAGGGGAGCGGGGCAAGGGTTCCCCGGGAAATGTCGGTGGGTAAGGGCGGGATTCAGTCCCAGGATGAAAAACGGGGCAGAAATATACCAAACACAAGGGGGTGGACACAGTTTTGGGGCCAGACCCGCCTGGGTCGCTCCATATATTGTGGTATAGGGGAATTTGGCTGGTTCTTCCGCCCTAACGGCTGGGCAGAACGTCGCCCGCCGGGAATCGTTGGACTCCCAATTGAAAGACGATTCGAATGAGGGCGACTCGAAATTGAAAAAGTTTTAGAACGGCTGCGATAAGGAGAGACTTGACGAAGCTGAGGGCGTTTTCGATGGCTATCCCGGGTTAACGGATGGGAGGGCGGAGACCCTCCGGGCATATTTGGAGATGTCTAAACGTGGCGAACGCAATGAGGGCGACTTGCCCACCTTGGGGTTGGAAATAAGTTTCAAGTATTTTGTACCACCATTAGTTATTATTCCAGACTGGGGGTACTTTGACTGACTATGGCGGGTTATCGGGAGGTCGGGCGAAAACCCAGCGCACATCGTTGAGCTTGCCGAAACTAGTCGAGTAGAATGAGGGGTCGCATGCCTACATTCAGAGTCGGGGGTCTAGTACAAAAGAATAAAACACCAGTAGGAACTTATGTCAATTTTCGTAGTGCATAATGAAGTGGTCGCAAGACAGAGGGACCACTGATATAACAGCGTGGTGGCTTGTCGGAGCGAGACCCGCTTGGTTTCGTTGGACGCCCCTACGGGTGGGCTACGTGCTGGTGCGTAGAACTGCTTCCGGTTATGCTGCAGTAAGAAGGAGGAACGCTTGCAACGTCGACTATCAGCCGATCTTAGGCACGAATGACGTGAAAACGAAAGCTTTAGTGGCCGTCCCTTAAAGAGCACAACTAAAACGACGGCGTTCTTTGGTTGTCCGGTGACCTAGGTTATTTGGTGAGATAGTCAGTTCCGTCGAGGGTGCCTTGTCCGTAAAGCAAGAGATCCAAAAAGCGACGATTCAACGAAATGGGTTGGAATCACTAACCAGACATGGAGGTTTCGGACATTGGGGTTGACATAGGGGACACAAATTATGGGGATTCGGCCGATGGGGGCGAGAAAAGACGCAGGGGCGTTGAAATCAGCTATATACCTACATAAATATAAATACGCCTATCCCAAGCCACTACTAACCACCAAACTTAGCGTAAGTAACGTTGTTGGTTCAATTCCGACGTGTTTTACTCCCTAATGTTAAGGTTAGATCCGCGAACGATTTAAGGTATTTTGACCATATCCGAAAGCCAGTGAAACGCTCTATCAAAAAGTGCTCGGGGCGGTTGCCCGAAATCTGAACCGGTAAGCAGCTACGGGCCGACAAGCAGGCCCGGTAGCCGTCATTTCCGAATACTCGGAAACTACCATGCCCTTACTTTCCATTGTTTCAAGCTTGTTGTTTCTCGTTGTTTTCACGACCACGGCTATATGTATTACTCGCGACAACGGCTCCATATATTATTTAACCTACTCCAAAACGGGCGAACCGCCCCTCATTGTGTTCGTCTCGTCGAGACATCTCCAAAAATACCCGGCGGGTCACCGCCCGCCGAGTTAACTCGGGATGGCCAGCGAGGCGCCTCTACTTCGCTGTCACTCTCCCTAATCATTATGCTTTTAGCACCCTTTTTACCCCTGCCGTTCGGGCGAGGGTGTCACCCCTCATTCGAACCGTCACCCGACGGCGAGTCCAACGATACCCGGCGGGCGTCACTCCACCCAACCGTTAACACAGGTGAGCCCGCTAAAGCTCCCCATACTTATATACATCGGAACCCATAGGTGGGTCCCGACCCGCTATTACGTCCTCCCCCCTCGTGTTTGGTATCAATCGGCCCCATTTTTCGTCCCGGGACCGCATCTCACCATGATCCCTCGAAAATTCCCCGGGATTCCCCTTGTCCCGCTTTCCCTCTCGCGCCCCTTCTCTGCTTCTTCGTGTCCTCGTTGTCCTTTCGTCCTCTCTCCTTCGCTTTCTCTAACCGACTACTTTGCTCGGTTGCTTTTGTTTTTCTTGTTGTTGCCGTGTTGTGTGTTGTTGCCCTCTCTGTCGCTCAGGTCGTCGTTATGACTAGCGTGTGTAGTATATGTATATATGTGTATAATAGATATATATGTATATACGTATAAGGACATGAAAAAACGGACGGACGAGGACACCACGTTCTAAGACTCGTTAAAATTGATAGTTTTACTGACGGACTGGATATGGACGTTCTGAAAGGACGAGGGTGTGTTTAGGGCCCTCCTCTGGGTCTATGGGGTCCCGAAATAGCGTCCCCGGTCGGCCAGGTGTTCCTGAGAAGATGATGTACCTCCAGCCACGAGACGGGTACGTTCTTGTCATCGCCCCCCCCCCCCCTTGGGAGGCGTGAAAGCCAGGTGGAAATCGCAAAAAACGCGATTTCAGTCGACGTTCTGAGGTGTCCTCATACAGCAGGGTCACTTCTCACGTCGTTGTTAGCTTAATTGAATGGGGTCGCAGCAGATGGGGTCGCCGAACAATTAGCGCTTCATCCGATTGCTGGTCGTTGCGTGGGACGACGAGTTGGCGGCCCGAACAATGGAAAAAAGAGCAAACAAATTCAAAATCTTAGGAGATCGAGTGTCCCGGAAGTCGACGATGTTGACCCAACCAATCTGGGGCAGGAAATTGAGTAAATAAGATTCGAATTTCAACGAACATCCGGCACTAATTGCTGGAAGTTGAGGCTTAAAAGCTCAAGTTTCATGGGAAAACGTGGGCCAAAGTCGCAGATGTTTGACCTACGAATACTCGGAGGGTGCAAATTTGATGTCGGCAATTTCGATTGAAGCCGACTCTCCCTAAGGACGATGACGGCTTACGGTAGCTGTCAACTTCAAAATTCCGGAAGTGTCCCCAATTGGACACTGAACTAAAACCCAAGAAAAGTGGGCGTTAAACGACCGACGACGATTGGATGGCGACAAAATCGCCATCCCACAAGATAGGTGAAAATTTCGAGGCGACGACCAACGCGTCGAACCTAGGAATCAGTTCGACCTCGGCAGCGCGGAGTTCGGTCGACTCTACTGACCGGCTCCGACGCTAGATTTCTGTAGTATTGTTTTGCACTAATTTCTTGCTTTCCAGTGTTTTCTGTTTTTGTGAGTTTGGAATGGGATTCGACGGTTGGAGGACCCGCGCAGGCATCTTCCGTCTCGCGGAAAGGGATTAGTGATTGCTGTCCCGGATCGACTATTGTAAGTCAGGAGGATAACCGAGAGTATGGGGGTTTATTTTCCCCAGCTGTAATCGTAACAGGCCATTCACAGAAATTTAGCATGACTTTACACTCTATAGGTTGACTTAACGTCCATCGTTGGACGTCTCGCTTCCCCCGCCGAGTTGCTCCACTTTTACGAGTTCTTGGACAAACCTGCTCTAGCCGAGTTCCGTTTTGGACTTCTTGAGTGATTGCACGGGATGGTACTAAGTTATGGGCACCAAAGTCGAAGTATTTCTGATTCCCCGTGGTTATAGGTAGGATAAATCAAAATGGGCGCCTCTCGCCCATGCTTTACATGCCTTGCTGCGCTTGAGTGAGGGTTATCGAATTTTAATGAGTGGACCACAGTAAAATTTTCCAATGCGTGTAGGTTGCAACAGTGGGAATCTGAATTTGTTTCATTGTTTTAGCTATGGTTTACAAATTTACAGTAATGCGCGTTTCACAAAATAATGTGCGCAAAGCGGGGCAAAATTTTTACGCGCGCTTTAAAGCGCGTGACAGCTACGCGCATCTAGTTGCGCGTAAATTTTGTTTACGCGCTATATGGTGCCCGTAACAATTGTTACGCGCATATTTGTGCGCGTAATAACAAAGTTACGCGCACACAAATGCGCGTAAAAACTTTCAATTTACGCGCACGCATCTGTCCGTAACTTTCTAGTTACGCGCGAGAAGCTGCGCTTAACCGTTTTTACGCGCACTTAAATGCCCGTAACTTTCTAAAGTTTCGCGCATTTAAGTGGGCGTAAGCCTGTTTATGGGCAATTATGCACTTGACTAAAATTCTGTGCACAGCAGTTTGCGAGTATAATTATTTAGGAAGTCTGAAAACTATGCGCTTCAATTGTCCCATTCGAGTATCCCGTGCAAGCACGTTGAAAATCCAACCCCCACCCGTGGAAAAATGTTTACCCATAGCGGACGATACGTTTTTTCATTAAACCTAAATTTAAGGTATTGGTTGGACTTTAAAGTTTTAACTTTCTGTGTGAAATAAACCGTTCTGTACAGGGTGGGCACAAAATTCTTATGACAAAATTCAATTGTATTTTAGACATTTTAAGGATTTTCAAGGGCGACAATAGCGGTTCAAGGGCTTTCAAGGGTTTTCAAAGGTTGTGGCCACCCAGTCTGAAAAGTACAGACAATTGTTTCTGTTGGGTCTTACTCTAGAAAAATGCAGCCACTAATTCCAAACTCTCTTCTGTCCTCTTTTCAGCTACCGGGGACACCGATTTGTGTCACTCTTCGCTCGTCTCTTATAGATGCCCGTTTGCTATCAATGAATGATATTATCACACTAAATCAGCATAGCGCTTGGGACAGAGGCCCTAAAGACTTGGGTAATATCATCTTAGATTTATTAGCTTCATTGTGTTTCTAATATGACTGGTTTTCTGGTGTTGGTTTTATCTTCGACTTATAGTTCTGTAGTGTCATCGTATAGTTTTTTTCCGATCTTAGAGCCTTTTTAATACAACCTTGACGTAATCAATTATTATGATAGTGTGGTAGTGTTATTCTACATTAGCAGCGTTTAACCCATTAATTGGATGTTTGTTTTCGAATTTTTATGGTAAATTCGAATTTTTGAAATTAAGTAAAATTTTAATTTTACTCTTTTTTTAATTTTTTATATATAGCTATAATCTTTTTGCTTTTATGGAACATATGACCTGACTGGTTGACTAACATGAATATGGATTTATAATCTCAGGTTTGCATTTTCCATTATTGTAAATCCAAGCAAGCTCGTTCAAAGGCATCTAAGAATGATAGCGAAAACATGAGGCTATTCGCACCTAGAAATTTGCTAATCTAACAATCAAGGTCAATGTTTCTAAACTTGCAAATTTAATAAAATGGTGCATATATATGCATTAAACGCATCGAATTTTTCGCTACTCTAGTTCCTCTGTCATTTTTGGCCATGTTTGATGTTAAACGGTATACGGTTATTTTTCCTCTGTAAAACGCAATATTCCAGAAAATTTGTTCAATATCAAATTCGAAATTATCATACGATATATGTTTATAAATTTGCTACATGCACATTTATAATTGATTTATATACTGTATTCCGAATATATTTCCCAAAATTGAAAGGGCTAGGTGAGTATAACTTATTAAATATATACATACATGTTGACGGACCTTCATGTCAGCGGAGGGTAAACCCATCACTGCGAGGAGATGGTGGCTGGCGGTCATCCTAAGGGGGATACCCAGAGAGGTTCGATCCACCGAGACGTGTGCGTGTGCAGATATTCAGCCCTATAAGATTAAATGGCCTGGGCACCATGGTTTGTTCTCTATTGATAGCCTGTTTCAGAAAGTGCTTGCGAGTAACCAGTATATGGCACATTTTATGTAGCAGGGTAAACCTAACGGAGCTATATGGCATACCTTACGTATCACTCGCACCAATTTGCACGTAATTTTTATTACGGGCACTTAATCGCCCGTAACACAAATAATTACGTGCACCCAGTCGCGCGTAACGTTTGCATTACGGGCACTTGGGTGCGCGTAACTTCTAAGTTACGGGCGATTAACCGCGCATAACTTTTTATTTACGCGCGATGAAGTGTGCGTAGTCAAAAAGTTACGGGCGATCTCTTGCCCGTAAAATTTACGCGCACTTAGTTGCACGTAAACTAAAATTTACGCGCACCGAAAAGCCCGTAATAGTTACGCGCACTTGATTGCGTTATGCCCCGCTTTGCGCACATTATTTTGTGAAACGCGCATTAGTGGACCGTTCGACGCTCATGCCGTGTTTGCGCTCGGACAGAAGTGCAGCCTAGGAACGGAGGACTAGCCTCCGTTGGGCTTTAGGAAGCCCTAAAATTTCCTTTATTCTACCGAGTTAAGAAAATTTGGGTATACAAAAGATTGAACAAATTCTAGGTACCGTAGCTTGAGCTTAAGGTGTTTGCTGTTCGGGAATTGTTTCGGTTTGATTATTAGGCTCCTGTTTTATAGCGTTTAGGTGCACACAGATTAATAAAGGTTGCAGGACCATTGTGCCAGTTTTAGACAAATATGGTAGGCATCTCAATTAAGCACGAACTTCACCATGACGACTGACGGAAGAGATACTACGCGACTACCCTGACCCCGGTGTGACCCAAAAGGCTGGAGGAGCGATGCCCCCAGCCAAACAAAATTTCGTCAACCCCGTTTGGTGCCACGAACATCCAGTTTGTTGGTACAACGCCCCACTCACACCCTCGAAACTACTCCACTAAAGCGATTAATTTGACGGGTGTTCACTATAGCATAGTGACATGGTCTTCTCTCGAGGCCAATGTCCAAAAAATTGAACATAGTTAAATAAGCCAATCACAGGCCCTATCGGAGTAGTCAGTCAGTGCCCTTGCGGGAGAAACACCTCGTGTTCCCGCCTCCAAAAATTTAAAATATTTATTCCCCATCCAAATAAAGAAAACCAATTGCCTCGCCCAGACCGACGAGTGCAAAACCCCGACTTTTCTTTGAAGCGAGTTGATCGCTGAGTTTAGCCTGATTTCACTATTTATCCTGAGTTGCCCGTTAGGCTATGTACTACGTATGACCACGCTCTAGTCTTCATTTCTGGTTCGCTTTCCTTTTTGCCCTTTCAGATTCGATCCTGCACGGGGAATTCAAGCCCGCTGCAGAATCACGTGTCTTAACCATTCAGCCATAGGAATATAGTAACATCGACTATTAAGTCGATGATAACTCAACTGCACAACAGTGCAGTTGAGACACTGCAACACTGCAGTGTAATAAGAAAATAGGATGAACGATAGGGAGAAGCAAAGAGAAACCAACCAGCGAGAAAAGAAAAGACGCAGACGCGTCTAGGGCCGACAGCCCTCTGCCCCCGTTGTTCAAAACGACCCTAGGGTTAGGAAATAAGATCGGGTAACTGATGGGCAGGGCGCTTACTGCCCGTGTGTCGTACCCCCACCATGCCTCTTATGAGCTAGGCCGCTGAATCGAAGTAAATTTAAATCACCAAGCTCGCCCCTGGGGGCGGCCCAGAAATTGTCTAGGAGATTGCGTTGTGCTGTCTTCACGCTACGACCACCCCCCACCGTCCAGAATCTGATCAATTATTCCATCCCCTCTTCTCTTGTTCCCCCTTTCGGTCACTCGTACTGTTTGATAGGCAGAGTTACCCGAGACGATGAATTGAATCAACGTGTAGATGTTACCGCAAATGAACTGCTAGGATAAATTAGTCGAAACCCCTAGGAGTACCTTATCGCCGGTGTTGCATTGAGTAGCAGCCAGACCGTGTTTTGGTGTTGCCAGAGTAGAGCTCGCATAGTCAAGCCCTGTCGCTGTTTTACCCTTAAACCCGCCTAATGTCCGTCACCGCGTGTAAACGATCATCGATTTAGGAGACATGCTTTAAGGAGCATTTTCCGAAGCACTCTAGGGCCCCTGCTTTTCGCGCCCCATGGCTGGAGAGTCGCTATCATTGAGCCGAAGCAGAGATAACCGCCCCTACTCCGCGAACTGGCGGATATCTGCACGCTCCGCCCCTGTTCTCCTTTTAACGCCCTATACCCCATAGTGTATTGAACCGACGCGACAGCCGCGAGTTACTACTAAGCTCCCACGATTTGACTCACTTAGTCCGCCTCGATAGCCGACAGAAAACACTCGTCCCAACAATAAATGTTACAGTTTTAATTCATACCGAGACGATAGGAAACTGCTGGTTTGTCCGGTCGGACGAGCAAGCACTGCCCGCCTCGGCTTGGGGGCGAGAATGTCCCAAGCACTGGCGTGCATGGCCTTCTGCCATTACTGTTTAATCATTTGAACCGAATAATAAAAGTATTAGGAGTCGACAAGCGAATTCAACCCGCATTCCCCGCTAGCTCGAAAAGTTCACTAGGGACTTACCCATACACTTTGCTTCAACTAGATAAAAGTTACACTAGTCCAATCACTAGTCCTCAGAATTAAATTCATTAAGAAAAACAGGCCACGCCGTTGACCTTCTGACATTAAACTCTCAGGGGTTGTCGGAACCCTGTGGGGGCCGCATAGGCTACAATGCTCTAGCACGGAGCATATCAGGATCTTAACTAGGCAAAACAACTTGAGTTTCAATTTTCTAGGGCAATAATCATCTCTTACTTCAGCATTTAACACAACTAAATTGAACAAAACAACTTCCGATGAGTCTAAGATAGGGAATAACGGATAAGCTCCATGACCTGTGAGCAGGTGTCGGTGCTAGCCTCCCTGGCGGACCTCAGAAATCACACTAGAAACTAGACACGTGCGCAACCAATCGGGCGGGGTCCGAACACACCCCGTGAAGCGCGCCTGCGGCCTGCTAAGTTCCGTAGCTTCTTGGATCTGACCAAGAATAAACTTGAAATTTTTAACATTCACGGTCCGCCCTTGAGGTTACGATAGCCGGGGTCGTATGGGCATGGTGTTAGGAAGTTGTACCATGCAGCTGCGTCACGTTATTACATTAGCAAAAATTAGTTAGCAACACAATGTTACAACGTCCAAAATCTGCAAAATATTACCTATTCGGTTCTTTTCCATTATCTCGCGCGTTTGCCTAAAAATGGTCAGATTCTGGAGGTCCCAAAAATTTTTTCTTAAAATTGGATTTTTACCCATCATTAGACGCGGCTTGACGAGCTGAGTGTAATGGTGTTATTTATAACGGTATCGTATAGAAGCATCCTAAGTTATGGCCAAAAACTGTTCAATTGCTGAGCCTCTCAGTCTCCGATATTTTTGGCCATATCTTAGGATCCAATTACTGGATCCCATTAAAAATGTCACCATGCAATTCAGCTCGTCAAGCCGCGTCTAATGTGGTAAAATCTCATTGTTTAAGAAATTTTTTTGGGTTACCAAGGAGGGCCCAAAAAAATCTAAAATTTTCAAAATTCAATTTTTTGGTCGAAATGATATATATATAAGGGGAGGTCTCGAGAATCACAAAAATACAAAATTTCCAGAATCTGACCATTTTTGGGCAAACGCGGGCTGGGGGATAATAGAAAATAACCGAAAGAAACAATTAATATGGTGCCATGATAATACCGGTCTCATCGCATTGGTTAGTTATTCCATGGCAAACAATAAAAGTAGATAAGAAATGGGGGTTTTACCCCCCTCCCCCTCCCAGATGGGAGGGGGCAGGCTTACCCCCTCCCTGAGGTTGGGGCAGCCGTACCCCCTCCCCCACCCTGGAGGAGGGGTTGGGGCACTGGCCCATTGAGGAGGGAATTGGAAATTGGATCATGGAGGAGGGGGTTAACATTTCGTTGATATACTTGCACATCACAGTTTGGTTACATTGTTCAGCTAAGCTGATTTCAATTGTATTGGTTGTTCTGCCATTGGCAGTGAGCCTTGCGGCTCTGATTGTTTTTTTTTCTTTTTTTATTTCTAAACATTTACAGACATACAAATATATCGCAAGATAACATTTATTCTTCAACCATTGCTTTCATTCCCAGGCTCGTCGAAGTACGATATTGATAAATTTTTCATCCAAAGCACGTGATAAGTTAAATGTTGTTAAGTGTGACACAAACTGTGCCCCAGCATTACATTTATTGAATGTATAGCCACGATAAATTCCAGCTGCATTTATAAATAGAGTTCCATGTTGATAATCGATCGGTAGCTTCAAGAACAAATCCTCGAACACGTTGAACACATACAGTACTAGATCACTCCACGGTACGTTTCGCGGAGGAACTAGCATTACATAGAATTGCAAGTTGCTCGAATTTCGATTTATCTATATAAGGTGATAATCACCTTCTACAAATGGTTCTTTCGTCGTCGCTTGTAAATACTTTCATTCCGTATCGTTGGTTGATATTTTATGCAATTTACATTCAATAGTAATAATACAGTTTCAGCAATAGCAGATATTAATAAAACCACAGCAACAGCTTTTATTCTTTTATTTTCCATTTTACCTTAAATTAATAAAATATTCTCTTTTAAGCATTTTTGTTCCAATACACTTCACGGTTATCATTTATCTTAAGCACACCAGTAAATTCTCCCATCGTAAATATCACAATTGCGTTTGACAATTCTTTTGTAAAATGTATTGAAAGCTTTATTTGCCCATCTACTGGGTTGCTCAAATAATCACAATCGCTGCTATGATCCCGACTTAAATCTACCGAAAATATTTGATATCCAGCAGTTGACCAAAATCCTACATCTGTTAATCCTAAATTATCATTTCGGTAATTCAAAGCCCTCAGTGTTTGATTATATAATCTCACATAATTTCCTGCTTTACATGGTAAAGCAACATTACAAGGATAACGATCATCGTTCATAAAGACCGTGAACCTATCCATATCAGGTAATCCATAATTGAATAAATTTTTCTCCTTGTTTCCAGTATACGCTTCCTGAGATATTCCCCATATGTGAATCCTTCTAGGTAGCTTACCCTCAAATATGGTCCAATCTACGTTTTGTAACCCTTTATTTACCGATAGCGTATGTATCTTGAACCTTACACCAGGTATTGTCATTCCACTTGTTGATAATATTTTGTGTTGATGGTCTAATGCTTGTCTTGTTAATCTTGCTTTAGAAACGTAAACTTTGAAATCGTTAATCCGAATAGCTATAGGTTTTTTATATTTGTACTGCAAAATCAGGTTCGGCGGGTTTCTAAAAAACTCAATTTCTAATCTCGACTTTGGAGGTAGATAAACAGGGTTTAAATTAGCGTCTACAATTAAAGGAAAATAAAGCTCGCATTTTTGGGATGCAATAACACGTGCACCTCTAGCAACTCCACCTCCATTTGAACTTATATCTTCAAATGCAAAAGTATCGTCCAGTTTATAAATGCTTCCCGTCAAGTATTGTTTACGTCTTTCCTCGCTCATAAATAGCATATATAAGCCATAAACCATCCATGGGTAGTGTTTTTGGTTAAAGGTTATAGGTTCACCGTTAATTTTCATTTCTACAGAAGAAAACAAACCATATCCAAACATATTACATGGTATTATATTTACATCCGTACCAATAGTGGTACCATCTTTATTTACAATTTGCAAATCAATATAAACATAAATATCAGATAAATCTATTACATCAAACGCACTTTCACTAATTTTAAATCGTATCGTATCATCAGCATCCGCACTTGGTAATGTCGTTTCACAAGCGACCTCAATTAGCTGTGTGGACGATACCGTTTCTTGAGTGGGATATACACCTCCATCCCAATTCACTTTTTGCAGACTGCACGCTTTCGACATTTTTGCGTTTTAATTTTCTTCTTTCCTTTAGTCTTTTTAAGGCTTTTCCACTTTTTCCGCTTAATTGTTTTACGCTTTAGTTCATTCAACACCCCTCGTTGTAACTTTGGGGAATTAAAGCATAGCGGCAAGACCATTTTTATTAAAAAGTTCAATTTCTTTAGTGTTTTTAAGGCTTTTCACTCAAACCACAATCTTAGAATCATTTCAGAATTTTCGAAGAATCTAACAGGTTTAAAATAATAATCCATAATTTCAAATTCAAGTGATCTAAACAGAAAGTTGTTCAATTTTAATAAAGTCGTATTCTTAGAACAGTCGTCCGTAACAACATGAAGCAGTTGTTTACACTTCCCATTCACCGGTCGTTCCTTAACAAATGAACAAAGAATATATAGAGGTTTATTCTTCTCCAGATTCACGTTGGTTATAGAAATGTGTTTCCCATTTTTCAGATGACTTACTTCTAGCTTTAATACATCTTGAATCTCTTTTGACAGCTTCATTTCAGCATCATCTACGCAATACACCTGAACACGATTACAGCATTCGTCAAATGTAAACTCAATTTTGGATGAAAATTGGTTCAAAATTGCTAAAAGTGTTGTTAACTCATAATATCCTTCCTCTATCGAAAATTGTTTCCATGCTCCATTATTAAAATATCTAATTATACTTTTCTCAATATTGATGTATTTTCTAGGTAACTGTGCCTCCAGAACCCGAACTCTCGTGGCACAAAAGGGTGTAGCAAACTCAATTACAGGGATTGACAAATCACAGACAATGACAACCTCCATTTTGAAAATCATTGAAAATTACAATTCTTTTTAAGAATATTATATATATGATCAACACACAAATGAAAATCATTAAATGTTTTAGATCCAGTGGTTACAACATTTCCCGTTCTAAATATAAGTGCCACCCCATAACTTGTTTCCAGCTTCAAGCTATTATTCAATTCGGGTTCGTATAAAATAAAATACTCACTTCTCAGATTACTGTACAGTGCAACCAAGTCAATTTTAGCATTGGTTCTCATTAATCCAACAACATTTTTCATGCGCAGTTTACATTTTTCTCGTAAACAATAGTTAAGCTGTTTTAAGTATGTTTTTACACTATTCAAAATCAATTTTGCTTCACCTAATGATTTAACACCAACTACAACTAACTTTCCATTCGAAAATATTAAGGCTGTTCCTTTGGTATCAAATTTCCATATACCACCACTAAATCTTTTAGGATTATAATTACAACCAATTACATTATCAGACAAATGATACAAATTTATTTTACATTTAAGATCCGCCGTTAGTGTTAAGTTAGTAACTTCTTTGGTCATCATTTTTCATTAATTCGTCTCTTAATTCCATCCACAGTTTTCCCATTAAATTGCTACCAGTCCACTCGTTTAAGTCCTTCCTTTTTTTTTCCTTTTGCTCGTTTTGTTTTTTTTCCCTACTGCCAGTAACGCTTCTTCGATGTAACCGTTTTGCTTCAACTTTGCTTTTAAACCTTTTCGCATAACATCCACAGCTTTACCTTCGCACATCCAACGTTCTTTATTAAAGTCTTTTATCAAACTTCCAATTCTTTCGTATCACGAGGTCGTCGTGAAGTCATAATTGCGATAAATGCATCTTCATCGTTGAAATAATTGCGCTTCTTGCTTTGATACCATTGCTCGTTGCAGTTATATTTCTTGCCGTTAATGACTAGTTTGCAGATATTGAAGTTGCTAAACACGCTCCATCCAGATTTAAATAGAACAAGCGGCTTTCCACAGGTGCTTGTACAATATTTTGTGTGCTCCATTTTCGAATTGGATAAATACGATAATTTACAATTTTGTATTTTCAAACAAATATCATTTTTACCACGTTTGGGTTTTTAGAATTTAATAGCAGTGAATTTCTTTCATTTGCTTTTCATTTTTCTACCTCTTCCAAATGCAGAATCTGGTACACCGCTTAACACAGCTCAAATTTTTCAGAGTCAAGAGGCCTTGGTGGAGAAAAATTTATATCTGATACAAAATATTTCACTAGGTCAAATATATTTGATCCAATAGTTCCGTCGGTATATATTATGTGATTGCTTTCGTTAAGTTTAATATCTTTGATATTGTTCAGCATTAACTTTGCCTTGTTTCTAAGATTCTTTGGAAACATTTCTACAAGCTCATATGTTGCTGGTGGTTCGTGCATTACTACATCAGTTTGTTTTATAGGTTCTTTATCTTTGAGACCACCATTTTTTAATACATCAAGCCAGCTCACTGGCACCACCGCCATTTTACGAGCCATAATACTTGTTGAAAAACTTTATCAGTTGCTTCACGATATGTGGTTTCAGTAGTTTTCGTTTCTTTCGATCACTCACACGTTTACTTGCCAGGTTTTTAAGGATATGAGTGTTGCTAAATTTGATGCTTAACATGATGTATGCAATTTCAGAAAATGCGCGTAGAAGTGATTTCGAATATTGTCTTATTACAGCTGAAACAATGCCTGGTGAAGCTTGTTACAGAAATCTTATTATAATCTTATTCTTTTCAATATCCATTGCTAAATTTATTGTCTGTATAATGTTTTTAAGCATATACATACATTTGTTCATCATCAGGAAATATACATTCTCTAATTCGCAGGTTATCATTAGTTGCAGGTTTTAGGTCTAAAAACAAATAACCATATGGGTTTTGT